>QFET01004251.1:0-46970 GCA_003316355.1 Tuber calosporum
ATACCTCCTACTCTACAAAACAAGGGGAAGAGACGAGCCGTAGGCACGGGGGTGCTAGTAAGGGGTATCATAGACGCACCTAGCCAGCAGTTCAATACCATCCCAATCAGCAACTACTCAGCAATGAACAGGAGAAGGCCTTGGTCAAGTGGGTTGAAAAGTGTATGATTATGGGTTGCCTCCACATCGGTCACATCCTTATAAAATGGTCTATACCATTTAGAAAGATCAAGGAAAAGCAGAGAAGGTAGGAGAGAACTAGATACAAGAGTTGATAATTCGGCATCCAGAAATTCAATCCAAGGTGGGGAACCTACTAGACACTGAGAGGGAACTTGATACAGACCATTAATCCTTTGAATCCCACCAGAATCGGTTTTACAATACTCGCTGCAAGTTTCTTGTTCCTGATGAGAATATTTGCAATGAGGATAAGAAGAGATTTGCCTTTGAGCTCTCTCCTAGTGGTCAGGTCATTTGGAGAATATCAAGGAGGAATCCAAAGGTTATTCAGGATGGTAACTACATTTCGGTCTCTGATATTGGAGCCATTTCAGAATCTGGAATAGTTTTGTCTCCAGTTATATTCTATCCTGCAAGGACACAGGTTAAGGGTCATCATAGCAATATCGACTTTGAGGAGAAGCAGGTTGCTCTCTTTACTCATTCGCCGACTGGATACACTAAGGACCAGATCACCCAGGAGTGGTTGGTACAATTATTTGTGCCGAAAGGCAGACCCACTGATGCCATGAAACAGTAACGAATCCTCCTCCTTGTGGGCAACAATTTTTATTGTGGGAACTTAGAGTTTATTGAATTTCCTATCGAGTACAATATTCATCTCCTCTGCCTAACACCACACTCTACCTATCTCCTTCAGCTACTTGATGTTGGTTTGTTTTCTCCTCGCAATACATACTACAAACAACAGGTAGAAGCTAAGATACGAGCCTATAGACTATATTCGATGCCACAAATCAGTTACTTCTATTCCATGCTCTATAGGGTAAGACTCAAGACCTTTACCAGGAAGAACATTCTGTCAGTATGGCATGCGACTCGTCCTAGACCTTGGAACTGACATCGAATCCTCAGTGATCCCACTCTTCAATCAAAAGCCTCCTCCTCACCACTGTGGCAATTCTGTGAATAGGTCTTTGCCCACTTGCTACTAGGAGTGACCAATCATCAAGGCTAAACTAGTTGGTAAATTTGGTATGTGAGGTGCCAGAAATAGAACCAACAGTGGAGATCAGAAAGTATTTGAACCTGCTTGTTTCCCTATATCAAGCGACAAAGTCAAAATTGAGTATTATCAAAGAACTCCTCAAGCAATACCAAGCCATACGGAAGAGCAACAAGCCTGACCGCCACCAATTAAAGGGTGGTCTTATACTGGGATCCAAGCAACTTGCATATTTGTAAAGAAACCATGAAGTCGTTGTCTAGAAGAAGAAGGCTGCAAGCCTTAAAAGACAGGAAGGCAAGCTTGTCAAGTTGAATTAGAGGTGACAGAAGAAGTATAAGTCTAGGAAGGTAGTCATTAGTAATGCTGATAATGAGTTGTAGGTGTCAAAAGGTTTCTGTCAATGATGGAAATAAAGATAGTGATGATGGCATAGTTATTCAAAATTTAGGTCTAATTTCCCCTTCTTAAAGTTTTATAGCTCACATTTCCTAGCAGGAAAATCAATAAAATAATGCCCTAAGAACAACTACTTGACATCTCCTCCGCTCTACATGCCATCAAATCAACTATAACATAGTTGATGCTAAATATATTTCTGATTAAAACAAATTGTTTAGTATCATAGACTTTGTATCCTTTGTCTTTCATCATAGTACTTTCTCAAAATAAGAACATATAGACTTGTTCTAAATACAGTTGTAATACTGTGATTACAATGTGAGTGTAAATAGAGTATTTCTGGTTTAGTTGTTGACATTACTGGAGTTGTTTCCTAATAAATATATATGACCCATATCTAGGTGTTGACCCATAACAACCCTAATTAAGTTAGGTGGTAGTTTCCCTTCAGGGATAAGAGGAAGTTTTCTAGGAAGGTCAGGGCCTTATCTTTTTCTGGTGAATTCTAGAAAGCTTCAGGTTCTATATGGAATGGACTAGAAACTCGCGAAGCTGTTGGAGCCGTAGTTAGGCAGGCGGGAGTTAACATATTAGCCTATTTGAGGTATTGGTATTATAGTGAGGATAGGGATAGAGCACTATCGTTTGATGGGTGTGGGCTACTATACATGAATGTATTCGAGGTTGATTTCGCTTTCCTTCCGTTCTTTAGCTTTTCATGGTTCTCAGGTAAATATCTATTAACTTCCTTGCTGTTTCTGTGTGTAATGCTTTGGTTATCATAATAGGCTGGCCATGACTATGGTGAAGGGCTTCGTTCCTCTCTAGTCTGCTGGTGGTTCTATATAACTATATCTCCCCTTGAATTTCCTGTCTGGATGCTGCTATCGTTACTGATAGCGCTACTTTGCCCTTGTTACAGCGAGTAAATAGATTTGCTGCTATCTCTTTGCTAGCTAGGAGGTCAGGGGCGGTACTACAAATAAATTCCTGAGTCGTGAGGGATGGAGAGTGCTGTTTTTCTTCCATAGTTTGTATTAGACTGTCGGAATCTATGCTATAGTATGAGGAAGAAGTGTAGTTAGTTTGAATATGATTGGAGTTGTGCTTCTGGATAACTAATTTTGAGGGGTTGGGTCCTGTAGTATTATATCTTGAGGCCCTAAATCGCTTTCATGTAGTGTGGATACATAGGTTGATAGAAAATTCACAACTCCATGCATGCATTCAATTTTAAAATCGAAGCGGCTAAGATCCATTATCCAGCTTTGCTGGCGCTCACTTAGATTCTTTGGTGTCATGGGCTTGGTTAGGATTTCATAGCTGGTGACTTTAGTGACCTTTGTGTGGGAGAACAGATGGGCAAAAACTTGTACAGCCTCAACTATTACAAGTGCTTCCTGTTGGCGAATCGGGCAGTAACTCTAAGAGGCTGACAGTTTCCTAGAATCGAATGCTGCTTTCCTGGCTGTATCTCTGCTTGGCCTTTGGCCTATTCAATGGCTACTACAACCCGAAGATGCATTGGTGAATAGCCAGATTGGTTCTGGGTAGCTATAGTCAATAGGTCTATGAGATTGATAATCTTTTCCCGCCATTTTCACTGACAGAAAGGCTACTTCCTGCAAGTCTGTCCTTATACATTCAGCAGCACAGGTAACCTCTATAAGTGGTGATATGATGGTGGCGATAAGTGTTACAAACTGGAAGATAAAATTAACCATCCCACTAAAGTGCTGAAGTTCCTTACTATTTTGAAGTCTTGTCTAGTCCTCAACCCTTCTAATCTTCTATTGTGTTGGGTGAATGCTTTTACATCGATAAGGTGGTTTAGGAAATCATACTTTTCTGCAAACAAGAGACCTTTCAGGCTATTAGAATATAGCTATGCTTTCTGCAGCTTCTAGCAAACAGCTTTGATATACTTGATTGGGATATGTTGTGTATCACTATATATCTGGATATCGTCAATGTATACCGATACACAAACTGCTAATTCTACTGATAGTGTTTCTTCCATTACTGTGATGAAAGTTCCATAGGAATTTTTGTCTCCTTGCAGTCTTACTTAGCAGGGAAAGCCTCTAAATGCTGTATTGATACTATAGTACTTCTCATTCTCAGGCTCAACCCTGGTCTGGCAATAGTGGTCACTGAGGTCTATCTAGCTTCAGAATTTGGCTCTACCCACTGTGTTGTGTATGAGTTGCTGATTGGGAATAAGAGCTTTGTCCTTCTAACTGTCATCATTCTTGTGGCGAAGGTCCACTAATAGTCTCTTCCTGCTATGAGGTTTCTCTTGAATGACTATGCTGTTGCCTCGTGCAGTTTGCAATCTGTATAGTATCCTAACCCTGATTTGTTTTTCTATCCTTGCCTTGAACTTAGGGATCAATTTTTCAGGGATCTTGAACATTGGCATCTTGACAGAAAGGTCTGAGTCCTTGATCATAATCCTGGAGTTAAAGGACCGCGAGGGAGACAGGATTCGACATATTTCTAGGACAAAAAGATGTCCGAACATCTTGATAAAATCTGTTATATCTTCCGGTTTGGCAATTGGGGAGTGAAGCTGAGTGCTCTACTCTTTGCAATTTACTCTGACTTTGTTGTCAGGGAAGTAGAGGGTATTTTTCCTGCAGTCTATAACTACACTCAAGTATATGAAATCATTTATTTTGAGGAGAATATTATAATCTGATACTGTAGTGACGCATATGTATACTTTAGGTACCTTGATGCATCCAATTTTGATATCTGTCATGCAGGAGTGATTGCTACTTGATTTGGATCGCTTGACAGCAATTTTGATTCTGGTAGGCATTTTAGTATTAGTATAGGGAATATTGTTTGTTGTAACAAAACGAATGCTGATTAGGGTACCGCCTAATGTTACAGTGTCTGCAAGGACCATGGCGGCTTCCTCCTTGGCTACGATTGTCAATTCTTAAGCTTGGAATAGTCATGTAATCGGGGTACACTATAGGAAGGTCGATCCTAACAGTGCGATCATATCAAACACCGAATTTAAATTTCATCGAAGGTAAAGATATAGATAATTGAATCAAAATGATAAAACTTAAAATCTTTAAGTTTGAACTTTACTCAATTCAACTTCTCTAGAGAGGATAGTTGGTTATCAGAGTAGAGGGCCGATCAAGATTATTTAAGTAGAATTATAAAGGCTATTGACACTCATTCCTACCCCGTCCATCAATCAACACCCTTCGTTACTCAAAGTGTATCAACGCCACACTTCCTCAGGCTCAGCTTCTGAAGTTCGCAGTTCGCTAGGATAAGTAGGGTCCACCAATCCGATATGGTTTTCTGCAATGTATCTCAATTATGTCTGCAGGAGAGACTAACCTTGGAGGTCAAAGTCTTGTCCGTGGCCTACAGTCAACTTGACAGGGGCTTCTGTATCACAGTCAAGACTCAGTTGCCCTGCGGCGATTGCATCTTTGCCTGCGTTGTAGTCTACCTGGTCTTCTTGGACAATCGGCCTCTATTCTACTGACATCCTAGCTCCCCCGGTGAGTGTCAGTACTTTGTTGGCCAAATGTGTGCTACCCATAGCCAATAGTTCGTTCACCAGGTTAACCTCCTAAACCAAAATAAGACAGAATGCAATCTGAGTCCTGTAATGTCTCCAAGTAATAGTATAGGTTCAAGACTGTAAGCTGTTTTACAGTATATCATTATCCGGATTTACTTTCGTTTGTCTCCAACCACTAGATGAACTTCCTGAGGGTCTCCCAGACCTCCCATAGGGCTATAGGGTCCTCAGGGTAGGCCAGGGGCGCCATTTGGTGTGAATACTAACAACTTGCCTGTGTCAGCCTTTGCCTTCCCCCTTTTATACCTAATAGACTTCATATTTGGACTGAGCTGTGGCTACTTATACAGTGTTCCATGCCTACCTCCACCAGCCCAGTTGTCTTAGGCTTTAACCAAATGTCATACTTTGCCACCTATCTCAATGGCAGTTTACCAACATGCTACAAATCAAAGCCTGATGGCTTTAATGATTTTATGCTGTTTGTATAATAAGGAATGTAGGGTAACTTAAGTTCATGATCCTTTAGGTGATCACTGAGACTAGGTAACTGGATCCTTTAGGTGATCACAGAGACTAGGTAACTAGATCCTTTTTTAGAACGTACCCATTCCGTAAATAACGTAACCTACACATATGTGACGTGACGGCCTCATGTAACTAACCTAATGTTTACACAGGATTCTTTATTAATGAAACAACTTGTTAGATTAATGTAATATGCATGACAGGCCTCACGTCGATTGCCTAATTTTCATAGGTGCTTCTAGTTACACGGCCATGTCAGTTACCCTGTCTAACCCTTATAGCGGGTTACTCTTCCTAACTATGGTGGCAGTTTACCCTGCCTAACTCAGGTAGTTGGTTACCTGGACTAACTCTAATCCAGTATTACCCTGCCTAATTTTGCTTGAGGGTTACCCGGTCTAACTGGGTTACCCGCCCTGACTTGGTACCTAAGTGCTTTTCTATTTAAAGTACCTCTAGATCACGTGTCACATTTCCAGGTCCTTGATACCATTGCTCGCATTGCCTCCATTTGGCCCGGTGTCTGGGCGGAGATTCGTTAGGCTACATCAACTGCTATCTAGGAGACTTACAGGTCTTTACCGTTTCGTTGTGCTCATTAACAGCATCCTTTTAAGTGATGATTGTATTCCTTCTATCCAATTCTTTTGCCTTATCGCTTTGTACGTCATAGTGCTCTTCAGCACTATCGGGATTGTCTGCAGTAACTGGGACATGCTCGGACTTGATCTCCTTCTTTAGACAATAATTAAACTTATGTTCTACTTATCCACAGTACTAACCTGCACATTTTCTCATATGTCGAATCATATCCTGCATGCATGGCTTCTTATCCTTACTAGAGGTTGATTTAGTAGATAGACCTTTGTCTTTTCCTTCTGGTATGTTGTTGGTTTATTTTGTAGAGTTCTTAACTTTGATTAGCTTGTTTCTACAGGGGCTGGGGGAGATGGCGCTACTCCCATCTGCTCCTGTTTTGAACCTTCTTTGAATCATATCTGTCTGCCAAATAGACAACTTGATTCATGGTATCGGTATCTCTAATCTGTAGTTGAATATTCCTTTGGACCCTGGGATTGATGGCATTACAAAAGCTTTAGCTTTGTACATAGTCTCATATAGATTCTCTAGGCAGGGTTGTATCTTTAGCCTTCTAGTTCGGCAGCAATTTTTTAAAATTCTCACAGGGTTGCATGCTGAGGACTCTAATACCTTCAGACATTTGAGGTTCAGGTTATCGGTATTGGTTGGTGCTTCAAATAGCTGCTTATGTCGATTCTTGATCTCTTGGAGGGAGGGTTGGTTGTCTTGAAAGTCATCTATGTGGTTGAGGTAGGCACTATATACTAGCTTTTCTGGATAGACGCTAAAGTACACTACTACAACCTCAGTGTCTTCAAGGACATTATACTTGGATAAGTACTGCTTAACCTTCCTATAACAGAGATTGAGTTTGTCTAGTTGTAGATGTTCTCCTTCTCCACTGAACTCAGATAGTTGTGGATGCTTCATCTTTTGCTTTCTTAATTGTTCTGGAGTTTCAGCCATCGTCCAAGAGGCTGGGGTAGGTGTTGGCGGGTGTCTAAGAGTTACTGGTTCTTTCAGTTATTCGTGAGGAACTTCTGGTGTACAGGGTCCTGGGAAGTCTTAAAGTCCGCCAGGTCGAGTCTGACTTGTTGAAGGTACAAAAGATTGAAATAAGGTTCTAAGGACTGTCGCCAAGATACTTCTGGTTCTTGGTCCGGATTCCTGATCTGTTTCTGGTCTCTGACTTTCTCTTTAGACGATTTTCCCTGTAGTAAGGTCCTCTTCTTAATCTGTATCAAGGTCTCCTAGTTGTAAGACACTTTGTTAAGATATAAGTATATCGTCACCTTCTCCTTCTGGGTCTGTATCAGAGTTATTCCCTAGTCTTCTGGGAGGTTTGGATATCCTGCCCGATGTGGTGGACTGACTTCTTCTGTCTCTAATAATAAATGTAGCACCTAAGCTGAGAGTCTCTTCTTGCCGATCATGCTTCTAACTAATTATCTAGAAAAGGGAAGGGTGATGAATCCTACCCACAGTTCTTAATCCAGTAAACCAGATATCACTTGCTGAGGTGAAAAGAATGTAAATGGAGCCACCCTGTGTGAATGGTTATTCAATGGAGCGTGAGCGGTAGCCTGATTTCACTTTGTTGTCTAAGAGAGACCTGCTGGGTGGCAAAGATAGGGGGAGTACAATAAAGTGGTGTATAGAGTGAAGGAGAACAAGAGGATCACTGTTCAACCAAGTGTATTCACTGTCTAGGCCTCTGTTTGAGTCGTGATGTCTCCTACTAGCCAGGAAACGACTTTTAATTACATGAAATATTTCCTGTAACAACGTAGGTTCTAAAAACCACTGCTACTATGATTACTTATCTGTGTACTTCTACCGGAATCCTGTGGCCCAGCGGCAGTGCTGGAAAGAATGGAGCTTTCCCATAACACTGCAGTCATCCTACCACAGATATACCTGGACCTGTTCCTCGTCTTAGAACTGTAGGGGCACAATACTGCCGATCCTTCCAAGCAAACAGTCATCATAGCGTAGTATCCTTGAGATTCCTGTAGGGAAATAAAATACAAAGAATTCCAATCAAATCAATCTAATCAGACAAAGGCAAGCCTAACAAGAGTGGTAATTCAGATATCGGAACTTGTAAACATGTAACTCTAGCTTGCTTAATTCACTTAACAATAAGCCTAGAGACTTAGCTTTTTCTAAGCTTGAATATTATCCCTGGCCATTGCATATGCCATTGCCATTAAAATCATCTTTCCTATAATCTCCTTTACCTTTACTTTTATCTTGAGAAGGAATAGTTTATGCGGAGTATGTCGAACTCTTTTCTGTGCATTTTGGGCCTTTAGTAACTGTCACTCTGCTTCTTATACCTATACCACTTGTCTCGTGGTTAGTATTTAGCATGCTTTTCATGCAAATAAATCCCCCCCTTTTTGAATCTGGCTTCTGCTTTGAGTAAGGTGATGAGCACTCCTGTCTTTGTTTGTAGCTCAATTATTCTCTACAAGTTCCATAGGTAATGCTACTGATTGCCTTGGTGCCAGGCTCTCTTGGAGAATGAGTTTGAGATGTTGCTGATAGTCAGGTGACAAATGTTAGGCATCATGGAAGAGCTCTTCACTTAGAGTATTCAGACTTTTGTTTGTAAGTTGAATGCAGGCAAGTGATCAGGTAATGATATTTTGTGATTGATAGGAGTAGGAGTTCTCTAGCATAGTTTGGAGATGAGAATGTTAGCATTAAATAGTATAAGCCTAGTGACCGGAAAGCTGCTTGCACAGTTGATAATTTGAATGTTAGTTGGCATATCGAATGAATTCAAATGTGGAATTCCACTTTGGTAAAATCTCCTTATCTGTAAATGTTATAAGTTAATATTGTTAAGGTTGACAAGGCTAAGGGAAACTAGCAGGACTCGTAAGGGGCTAGTTTGTTTAATAATTGGTTTCAAGTATCTTTTGATATTTAGTTTGTTTGATGATTAGTTTCTAGTATCGTTTGATACTTAGTTTGATTTATGTTAGGTTTCATGTATCAGTCTGATTCTGAATATGCTTTATGTTTTGTATTATGTATTGGGATGATACATATATTGTTTGCTATACCGTTTAGGAGGATGAGACCTATGTTTATTGCAGGACTTTACAAGCGGAGCTTGGTTATATCCATCAATTGGATATCAAAAGGAAGGATATGGTAAGCTTTGAAAAGCAAGATCTTATATTATGACTGCCCCTCTGGAGGTTAGACATAGCAGACTATACCAGAAAGGGTTTTTCATATACCTGGTTGTTGTTAGGGGTAGCCGATTGTAAGGACACGCGAATCGAACTAGGCATAAATATTAACTCTGTAGATGGGAACTTCTCTAGGAAGGATAGTTTGATTCAGTAGTAAATGTTTTTCAAGTAAAGCGTATGATATTTATAAGATCACTTCTCCATTGCATAATGATGGCTAAAGCTCGTGAGGCACTGTGATATTTTTATCCCACGTCTGAGTGTTCAGGGACTATATCCAGCTTTCATACTAACTAAGTAGCCCTAGGTATTTATCCCGCCTTCTACCTTAGTGTGAACACCGTTTGACACTGGAGATTCTCATTCCCTCATAGCTAATGGTAGAGTCGGAGCTTCTCTTTCACTGAAATGGTGGCACACCTTTAGGTAGTAGACGCCTGACCTCCTTTCTGCTCTTCAGACTTAGCCCGTCCTGTTTGGAACATACCAATAGTCTCTTAGAACAACAAGGGGCTAGTTAATTGTTGGACCTTATCTGCACCGTGCAGATTGAACTGCCTCTGCAGCAAGCTTTCTGGATAATTTGTGTTCACGATCAAGCCAATACCTTCTCCTCAACACTGTCTCTCCCTATCAACTTGTTACGATTGGTTTAACCATGCTGGCATAATATAGGGGCATCTGCAGATTCTCAAGTAGTAGTGGAGTGGCCTGCTTCCTGCTTGTTCTCTTTCCCGTCGGAACTACCCCAATGTATATTTTATTCTTCTGACTTCAAATGGGTGTAACTCTGCGAGTTCTTACCAGAATCGCCTGGGTCCACCTGGGTTGGAGAGCCAGAGAGCTCGTCTCATATACCCTACCAACAACACCCGGTGGGATGGACGGTAGCCACGTATACGGTGTTACAAGAGTTTCTTCAATGACTTGGTTTTGTATCTGAAATACCAAGTGTGCAAGGTGCCAGTCTTGTCGCTGGGTGTCAAAGCCGTGGCCGCAGGGGTATGACTTGGATTTTCATGCATTTTTCATATGAATTGGCTACTGGATTCCAATATCATTCACCTATGTGCCTAACAAATGTGCGCAGTTACTTCTTATCAGTTTGCACGAAACTACAGAAAGTAAGTCTAGGACTTAGCCTGGTTAGCGATATAGTATTTGACACCTCTTAAACAACTTATTAAGATCTCCGCTTGTAATGCTCACTTGAGGTCCAGACAGTTTGGGATGTGAGTTACTATCGTTAAACCTTACCGAGACGCTTCCCTCTTGGTTCCTGATACACCTTGTGAACTGTTACAATTTCCCCCCTAAGTCACTGCTTTAACTGCATCAGAATTGTATCACTTATATAGCTGTAAGACAACTACATCAAATAGCTGAAGGAGACGACAGAAATGCAGTGATAAACAAAATAAAATAAGCTTATAATTTTCACAATATTCAAGAAACTCTTGCTGCAATGTGAGCTGAATCCAAAAAGGGCTAGGGGCAAATCTCCCACCGCTTGTCACAATGGGGAGACCTGTGCAAAATAAGCAAGCCACTTAATCCTCCACTGATTGTTATGGTGGCCATTCTCCATGGTGCCAAGAAGGGAGTTATCTGGTATACTGGTTCAATGTGTACCAAGGCAGTTTGTGATAATTATCAAGCATTATGATCATAGTAGGCAATACCACCCTATTACTACTAGTTGTTTTACAAACATTGACAAGTTAGCGAACACAGGAGCTGGGCGGGGGTGACTGATTATTTTGGTCTTTCGTAATAATCGCTTACAGTCATCTAATTATGATACCAATGCCAGTTTCATCAAGCTTGTACTAGTCTACTTCCTGAATATCTTACTTAGAACAAACTCTGCAATATGGATCAAACATGGCCAAAATACTATGTAGCAAGCATTGATGTTTCTGCACGGTTTGGATGGTTTGCAGTTTACAAGAGAAGTACTCTAGATGATACTTTAGAGGTTGAGGTGCCCACTAAGTTGTAAGAGTTGGGGCTGGTCCAGCCACTGAATTAGTCTATTCGAGTATCGCATTCACTTTACTTGACACTCATGGTATGTAGGCACTTGTGCCACATTAACTAGTGGTCAGGATACTGCCATACAGTCTGTTCTTAATCATCAGTCAGCTTATAGGGTGTCCTGTTATAGGGTAGTCAAGTCACTACTATTGAATTATTTAAGCCATGCTCAGATTAAAAGTATCATAGATCTGTAAGAAAAGCTTGGTATAAAGTATGATAAAAGATAAAGGATCTCCAAGGGTGTTTAACTCAGTAACTTGATAAGTGAACAACTGCATAGAGTATGATAGTCTGTTCTCCAGTACTTGATGATCTCTTAATTAAGGTGTTTTTGATTTTTTTGATTTTTTGATTGTCTCATTAATTTGCTGTTAATATACAGGAAGCAACATGGAGCATTAGCTAGGACATAAACGAAACATTAATACACTATGTGCATAACAAGAGAAATAAAGGCATAAGTTCTCCTCTATTGATAACTGTACTGTCACTGCGCCCAAACATGGCTGCTACTCTGGTAAGTATTGAATGAAACGAAAACCAGGGAAATTATAATGGTAAGGAAAGATAAAGTTCATCAAAGAAAAGCACTTCGTAATTGGCACAGATGTAGGAGGTAAGACACAAGATAAGTTCGAGGTTGCCCCAAAGTACGGCATCAATACCTATCCAGACCAGCTTCCGAAGGTGAAGGTGGCCTTCGTGAGAGTTGGAGAAGCAGTCGAGGATTGCATGCTTGAAGCTCTAAACCCTTATGTCACAGGAAGGGCAGCTGGAGTAGCTGTCAGCCTCACTCCTGAAGGGTTGGGCACCAAGATATTTTTTGCCAGCAGGCATTGGATGGATTTTTCAAGCGGTAAAGTGATAGAGACCCATATAATGTTATGGATGCAGGGAAGGCATGTTATGATAGTAAATTAAATGTGAGTACATGAGTGTTCAGTCTGTGAGTAGGTCCTTGATGAGGTCACTCTTGAACAGTGTATAGGAGACGGGTGCTGTTATTGGCAGTGGCGGGACCAGGACTATGCCTGGCAGGAGTTAAGAATTTATTTGTGAGAGTTTACCACCTTCTCAGGGCACCTTGACCAGTAGATAGCAAATCCTGTTGATGGGGAGGGGTGAGCAAACATCAGGAATAGGTCATAATTGATAACACGGGAGGAGGGTGAAGTCAGCCCTAAGGTTATGTGGGAGGGTATGTGGAGAATGCTCTTCCCTGTAGCAGGAGTAAGATGGAACAAACAAGGGCAGGGAAGCTGCTGCAGGGATCATCTCAGGAGAGGTGCAGGCAAGCCTGAGTGCAGGCATCCTGCATCTATGGGTAAGTAGCGAGTTGATAGAATAGGCTGCCATCTATAGAGACAAGATCCAGTAAAGTAGGAGAGCGGTCGTATGGGGGCAGCAGTGAATAAGTTCCCCCCCGCAGACGGAGAAGGTGACTCTCAAGTGGGAGGTCTTCCTTCAATAATAGGAGTGGTAACGCTGCAGAAGTTGTATGATCCTCAGGAATAACCCTGATCCAACAGTGACCTTAAAATCATTAACACAGAAAAACATAATCCCCTTGGGGATGTACCAATATAGAGAAGATACATAAATAAGAAATAATATAGGAGAGATGGGGGATCCTTATGGTGTGCCCACTTGCACAGGTAAGAAAACAGGAGGAGAACTCTGGAAAACCAGGCAGTATTTGCGGTTGGTCACAAAACATCAAATATAAGAAACCCATTAAGGAGATACACCTTTGGTGTGGAGTAAGGAAGATAAATAATAAGAGGAGATATTAGCAAAGCCTCCAATGATGAACAGGAAAAGGGTAGAGTTCTTAAGGCCAGCGCGTTGAAGCATCAAGACCTCATGTGTGACTGGGTACTCATATCAAAGTTAAACCGTGGTGAAACTGAGCCACATTTGTTGAGGTTGATGAGGCAGACTGTGAGAGCTATAAGTGATAGGCAGGCCGCCATTATCCTCTCCTGTATCTTGGCAACAGTCTCAAGGAGTACAAGGACTGGAAAAGAGCAAAGAAAGTTGTAATCTGACATGACAGGCTAGAAGACGAGGAGGGAATAGACCTTTTTGTGGGATGCAAGGTGGAAAACTTAGATCAAAAGAGGAACTAGGAGGGAGGTGATTTAAGTATGGTTGATGTGATTGACCATTTTCTGAGTACCATATGGGAACAGGTCAGGGCAGGAGAAGAGGTATAGGAGGACTTGCCAAGGGCAAGGAAATCCTCCTGCTCTTAAAGGGGGAGAAAATGTCGAAAGAGTCGTAGAATAGATAGTGTTGGTTGAGGATCCTTGGGGTGGAAATAAAGTAGTAAAAGGCAGGTATTAGCCTTGTGTGGTGAGGAATCGTTAGAGAAAGAAAGGAAGTAGTTAAAATGGTGGCCCCTGGCAATCGTGTTCACTGCTCAAAAGGCCTTTGAGTCCAGGGAAGAGAGAAATATCATCCTGTATGATTCTTTGGCCTTTTTTATAGCCTTGATGAGTACAAGGCTGGAGGCCCAGGCGGCATTGTGTAGAGTTATTGAAAAAAACAAACCTTAAATCTCTGCTTCTCTGTTGAAAGCCTAGTGGAGCTGCGACAGCTTGGCTGTCGACCTGGGTGTTGATCAGAGAGAATGACTCTTGTCAGAGGTGTATTAAAATAGGAGAGAGGTGAGTATGCTAAGGTGGCGATCAAACTATACACATATAGAGGCTAGGATCGGGAGTGGGGGAGGTGGCAGGACAGAAAGGTGCTTAAGAATGGCTGATAGAGTGGACCAATAAGTTTTGACCCAGTTGGGGGTAGGGAGAGGTTGGATAGAAAGAATGATGAATGCGTGATTGTTATAGGTTCATGGTCAGAGCCGGATTTGTGATAATGACGCACCAGGAGATGACAAAGGCTACAAGGGAGGAATTTGCAAAAGGATGGTTGAGGACCTCAGATTTGTTAGTGTGATCGAAGGGGAACCTAGTATATATGGCTGCTGTATTTAGAAGCAAGTATTCTAGCTCAGAGCCGAGGTCAAATTAGGGGGAACATAGGGTAAATTCAGTATCAGTTAGAACCCGCTAAGTGTCAGAATAGGGATAATGTTAGTTCAGGTCCCCACCCAGTAGTGTAGGAAAAGAATAATACCAAAAACATAGAAGGTGGAGAAATTGTGTAGAGATGGGATAATATTCCAGTAATGGAGTAAGGATTATAAACGCCAAAGATCTTATATCCCTTAACTAGGGGACTTGATTTATTTTGATTATCTCATATATTGTGTTGAGGGTAGTCGATTCTAAGTGCAAGCGAATTGGACTAGGCTTAAATCCTTCTTCGTAAACGCAGATTGTATTGGAAGGCATTTAGGTAAAGATTTTGAGGTAAAAACTTATGATATTGATAATATATCTTCTCGATTGCTTGATGATGGCTAAGGCTCGGGAGGCACTGCCATATTTAAATCCTGCATCTGTGTGTTCGTGGAGTACAACTGTTTTACATATAAACAAGTATTTTCTCCTCAACCTTCGTCTCTTAATCATAGACCGAACCCGCTTTGAGCCTCAAACTTTCTCTTCCCCCACACAGCTAATGGTATGATCAGGGCTCCCGACTTCTCTGAGGGTGTGGACTCACTTAATCTGAGTTGTCAACCTTCTTTTGGCTGTTAAGATATGGCCACCCAGTTTGGAACGTACCAATAACCTCTTAGAACTCCAAGGGGCCAACTTGGTTGTTGGTGGCGTCTGCTTCGTGCTGGCCAATGCGGCTCTGCAGCTTGCTTTCGGGGTGACTAGTGTTCACAATCGGGCCAATACCTTCATGCCTTTAGTGCCTCGCCTTATCACCCTGTTACGATAGGTTTGTATACCTTATAGGAATCACCGGAGCGTCTGCGTACTCTCGGTGTGTATGGGAGTAGTGTACTTCAATCGTGCATTCATACCCATATAGGACAATCTGGGCTCTGTTAACTTAAATTGGGTGTAACTCTGCGGGTTCTTAACTGAATTGATTCGTTCAACTTCCCAGACGTAGCCAGAGCGACCCTCTCGTATACTCTGCGTACAGCATCTGGTCGGACGGACGGTGACGACGTATACGGGGTTACGAGATGTGTTCCAATTCCACGGTTTTCTTAGTAAACCCGCAACTGCACAAGGTGCCAGTGTCGACTCCCAGGGGGAACGTCGGGGCCGCAGGGGGGTAGTTGCCTGTTGCGGTTCGGATTCCTGCTGTTTCTCCAGAAAAGTCCTTTCATCCTGTTGGGAGTCGTTGGTGCCTAACACGAGCTCACTCCCTGTGCAGTTTGTGCAGAATCGCTTTTCAAAGGTTACCCTCTCTTTAGGTACCATATCAAAATAACAATATTACAAAAAATAAAAATAAAAATAAAACCCAAACTTGAAGAATTCTGAAATTTAGCAGTCCCTTCTTGAACTCGACTTGGTAGGGTGATAAACCTAAATCATTTGCTTGGTCACGCTAGGAAAACCTTTTCCTAGTCATTCAACATCGGCTAGCTTTGGCATATCCGGATTCTCCCTATGAAATGGCTCCACCAATTCCTTTGCATGCTCTAAGTGGTCAGGTGGCTCCCAAGTATTTTGATCTTCGGAACAAGCAGTCCACTTGAAAAAGTACCGTAAGTCACGCAGCGGTAGGTTCAGACCTCCCACACGCCGCATATAATCGATTTTTCAATTTTCACGCTTCTTTCGATTTCCGATTAAAAATCTCACTTGATTTCTTCTGGCTCCTGGGAAGGTTGTTACCTTGTTGGTCGATTGGATGTTTGATAGGGTTCCGAAAATGATACATGAAATATGGGATGAATCTTCCATCTTGGTAATATTTCACTTTGTAGGCACGTTCTCCTCTTTTTACCAATACCTTAAACGGGCTATATAGCTTTAGGCTAAGCTTCTTCGAGGGTCGTTTGGTGTCTATGTTTGTTGCATTTAAGATGACTAAGTCCCCGACCTTGATGTCTGGTTGCTGCTTAGCCTTGCAGTGGTAATATTTACTCATATTTTCCCGTGATTGTTCCAAAGCTTCTCTGGCCTGTTGGTGTATTGTATGCATCCAGTGTGTGTATAGCTGGGTGCCTGGACTTTTGGCTTCACGTTCCTTCATCCATTCTGTTTGTTGATGGAATCCATAGTTTGCGTAGGAGGGTGACATGCCATGGGCGTTCGTTACTGAATTGTTGTAGGCATGCTTGGCTAGTTGTAACAACTGGTACCAGTCTGTTTGATTATAATTGACAAACTTTCTAATGTATCATTCCAGCACTTCGTTGGTCCTCTCCGTTTGTCGATCAGTTTCCGGGTGGTATGCAGTTGACATCTTTCATTTTATCTCTAAGGTTTTGCATAGGGATTCTCAGAATTCTCCCGAGAACTTAGCATCTATATTGGTTATATTTTCCGCTGGAAGTCCATGTAGCTTCCAGACTTCCCTCCAGAATACCTCTGCAACCTCTTTTGCAGTTGCATTACTCTCCTGACCTATAGAGTGATCTATCTTTATAAATCGATCCACAACCACCATAATTTGTGTTCTTACTTGTGATTCTGGTAGTTGTGTGATGAAGTCGGTCCAAATGAATGACCAGCCTGTGAAGGGGACTTCTAGAGGCTGCGGCGGGCAGAACCGCGCATGTCGTGGGGATTTATTATGTTGACATTCATCGCATGACCGTAGGTAGTCATTTATCCACCCTGTCAGACCTCTCCAAGCAAGTCTCTCATTACAATTTCCTGAGTCTTCTCCTGTCCAAAGTGTCCAGCTATTATACAGTCGTGACAACCTTTTGCTATAGTTGTCTGGAGCTGTTTGTTGTCTGGAATGTTTAAGCGATTCTTATAGTATATTAGTCCTTTAGTTACTGCCCAGTGACTTGGTAATGGTTTGTCCTCATTGGTTAACATTTCCAATTCCTGCTTGCGTTCCTGCCAGTAATCATCGTTCTGTCCTGCCTCTTTAATGGTTTTTAATAATGTCTGGTGATATTTCCTAAAGTCGACCTTGGACATTAAACCATTAGACATTAGGAGTATCCCTTTACCTTGTCTTGCTTGATGGTCTATTTCATGAAGAAACCTATTCTAAGCCTGGTCCGCTTGCAAGTATTTAACCAGTACCATGGTTTTTGTTGCAGCTGATCATCTGGAGGATACATCCGTGCGTCTAAATCCGTCTTTACCCCATGCAGTATCTCCTAGTCCGTCAACTTCTATTGCTTCAGCCATGTGTATCTTGTCAATAATCATTTGTGCCATTCGGTCCCCTTTGCGAACCTGGCAATCTTAGTTTCCATAATTCAGTATGATAACCTATACTTTTCCTGTGTAATTAGCGTCGATTACTCCACCGCCAATGCTGATCCCAAAGTTGCCAGCCATTCCACTGAGTGGTGCCACCTATGTGTAAGATCCTTTTGGTAATTCAACGGAAATTTCAGTTTCCACCAACCTTTGTCCTTTGGCCGGAATTATAAAGTCCTCTAGTACATACAGGTCATGTCTGGCTGCTAGTCGGGACCATTTCATAGGCATACATGCTTTTGGAGTTAGCAATTTTATTCGCAAGGAATCAGTAGACTCTGTGCCAATATTTCTTTCCTCCATTTCTGGCTGATTTAACAGCACCAGTGTGATTTGGAAGTGAGAAGCCTAGAGTATTGACTTTAGGCTATGAGCAGCTCCCTCATCTGGACAGTACTCCGTCCGTCGGCATAGTGCAACTGGCTTTCCGCCTCGTTTTCCAGGTCGGAAAAAATCTTGAAATTATAGTTCGCTAGTTGTTGAGCCCATCGTATCTGCCGTGGCTTCCATACCTTTGCTGAAAGGAAGTTTTGTAGGTTGTGGAGATCAGTGTAGACAGTCACTGGTTTTTTCTGTTCCCACCAGGTACTGTTTCCATTCTTTAAATGCTTCCAGAATCGCCAATAGGTCCTTATCATGGATATCATAATTTCTCTCAGCTGGGCTGAGCTTCCGTGAGTGGACAGCCACCTGATGTAGCTTTTTGTCTTTAAACTGTGAGAGGACCCATCCTAGGCCAAAATCGCTAGCATCTGTTTCCAAAATTGTTTCTCTGTCAAGGTAGATATGGTAGAGTATAGGGGTGGAGATGACTCTTTTCTTAAGTTCTTTAAATGCCCCATCTTGTTCTGGCCCCCGGATGAAATTTCTAGGGTCACCCTTCAACGTTTCGGTTATTGGTATGCAGATTTTGGAGAAATCCTTAATAAAATGTCGGTAAAAATTGGCAAAGCCAATGAATATTTGCACCTCCTTGACCGACCTTGGTACCGGCCAATTTTTTATGCTCTCCACCTTTCTTTCACTCTTGGTAACTACATCAATGGCCACAATATAACCCAAAAACTTGACTGTTTTGACGTGAAAAACTGACTTGGTGGTTGATACCGCTAGATCATATTCTTCTAAGCGAGAGAGTACCTTCTTGACCAAGTAAATGTGTTCTCTCTCTATCTTGGAGTAAATTAGGATATTGTCTAGGTATACCACCACTCCATGATTTAAAAATTAAAGTAGAATTTTATTCATCAGGGCCTGGAATATGGCCGGCGGGTTCACCAGCCCGAATGGCATTACGGTGTATTTAAAGTGGCCGTATTGGGTCTGGAATGCTGTTTTCTACTCATCTCCTTCCTGTATTCTTAGGAGGTCATAGCCTTCTTTTCAGTCGTGCTTAGTGTATATTTGCGCTCCTGGAACGCGGTCGTGAAGCTTACTCATTAGGGGTAGCGGATATTTGTTAGCTACAGTTAGCTTATTCAACTAGTGGTAGTCCACACATAGCCTCATTGATCAATCAGGTTTAAGGATAAATAAAATTGTAGCCCCAGCAGTAGATTTGCTTACCACGATTTTCCCTTACTCCTGAATTATCTCTAGGTATTTGGTAAGCAAGTCCAGCTGGTCGGCTGACATAGGATATAGCGGGCACCAAGGCGCTACCGCGCCTGGTATGACGGCAATGGCGTGGTCAAAGGTTCGTCTTCCCACTAGTCTACTGACGTTTCTGGTGCAAAAACGCTATTGAATTCATGGTATTACTGAAGTATTTGCGGGATCTTTGCTGACTATGGAATGGATGCTATTTATACTTCCAATATATCCTGCTTCTTGGTTGTATGCCACAGTCTTGTCCCATTCAAATGTCATGTCCATGCCTTCATCATTAACATGACTTTGGCATTTTTCTTCTTTAAATGTCCATTTTTGCCCATCCTGAATGTGCTTTATGGGATGTTCTGTATGCCACCACCCAAATGGGATGATAAGGTCCTATTTGCCAGCATTGGCAATTTCGCAAGATATGTGAGATCAGTATGCATTGTTTCCGATCTCTAAGAGAATAGAATGTGTGTAGTATTTCCCCCATTTCCTGCTGTGGCATCTTCAAAGGTGTAAATGTCCAAAGTATTTGTGCGGGTGTTGTATGGTAGGCGATGTGTATTAACTAGTTCTTTGTTAATTAGGAATATGTTTGAACCTGAGTCGAAGAGAAAACGAATCTGGATCCGTTCTCCATTTGCTTCAATGGTTGCCCTGCCTTTTGGGCATGAATAATAAGGCGGGGTAAGTGCTTCTGCTTTATTTCTTTTATTAGGGCCGCTAGGGGCCTGAGCGGGTCTTTTGTATGACATTGTCGTTGTTGTGGTGACTGAGGGTGTTTGTTACCATGCCCGCACGGTTTCGGCTATTATAGCCTCCTCAGACCAAATAAAACCACTGTCTTTAGTATACTGGGCAGCCCACTACTAGCGGTCTGTACCCCTTGTCGAAAGATTCCCATATACCTGCCTTTTGCCCTACCTAACTGGAGCAGAACCCCTATCATTAGGTTGTATTTAGTGGATTCTTCACTCTTCGCCTCGTTTACCCCATGAGTCTATCGTGCCTATCCTGTCCACAAAGCCGCATTCCAGGTTGGGGACGGATTTACCCAGCTCGATTTAGCATGTGGACTAGGTAGCTTTATTTCCATATTCTCTTCCACTTCATTTTTCTAAACGTCAGGGATCCTGTTCCGTTTCTACAACTATTCTGTTGTCCAGTCGACCAGTTATATATTTCATTCTTAGAAGGCTTCTCATGATCCAGGGTAGACTGATTTTCCCTTGTCATTCTTAAGAAGTCCCTAGTCAGCGGTGGTCTGTCCACTCTTCCTTGCATCTCTTGGAAAGATTTAGGGCTTGATAAGGATGCAGGTTTATTTGACCGTCTTCCATACTGAGGGCCAACGTACATCAAATGTGGCGCTCCACTTTCTTGCTTTTGAGTTTCAGGTACCCAGAGTTTGTCCCGGACTACTACAAGCCGCCGTCCTAGTTAATCCCTTCTTCCACGCCTGTCATTCTTTGGTCTGCGATACTCCAGTGGGTCTGGATAGCTTTTTGTGACTCTCGCTCTGGTTTTGAGTTTCCCTGGGTGAAGAGCGGAATACCTGCTAGTAGGACCTTGCAGAGGTAGATCCCCCTTGTTTATTTCGCTTTCGGTATGGGGTGTGTAACCGTATACACGGTAGCCTTTTCTGCCAGTGCCAGAAAACCTTTTTTTTAGGTTTATTCCATATCATCCAGTTCCCAAATCATGGGCTGGTTGACTTGTTTCACCCTTGTTGTGGCTGCAATTTGCCCCTTTGTAACCAGTGGTTGTAGATATTATGGTTTGAAATTTACTCGGTTTTGTCCTATTACAGATACCTGAGCCTGTTTACTGCAGAACTTCCAAGTATGATTAGCCAACGTGCAACGGGTGCATCGATTGGCTTTCTTTCGCTCTTCTATTTTGTCCTTAGGGATTCCTTTATGAGCTTCAACCCAATTTGTGTGGTCAACCTTTCCTTCAGTTGGGGCTTTTTGCCCTTTTTCCGCTTGTTTTTTCAATTTGTAGGCAGCCTTTTCAGCTACCGTATAGGTTTTCCGTTTTATATTTCCTGCTGTAGTCTTGCTGGATTTGGATTCCTCCTCCCGTTTCCTTTTCTGGGAGTCACTTTTAGCCTGTTCGTTTATTCAGAATAGCCATGGTTGTTCCTTGAACGATTCTTCTGCTTTGGTAACCCTGCGAACTGCCTTGAGCCATTCACTATCCAAGTCATGATTTTCATGTGATAGTGTATGGTTAGCTTCAAAGGGAAGTTGTCGCTATATTATGGTTCTCCAAGCGATAGCGGTTACTTATGCCTCGATGTTATAGTTTTCCATAGTAAGCTGATACTTCTCTGTATCCCCTATATACCTGACCCTCTCCATCTTGGCCAAGGCTTTTTGTGCCTTATGCAGTACTGAGAATCGTTCTGTAACTGCGGCCCGGTAAGTGATCCAGAAGTCATTACCCTAATCTTTTGTGAATCCGAGGTCCCCATTCATTTTCTTACGATAGATTATCGAGAAAGCTGCCACCTCGGTTCCTTCCATAATTCCTACCGCATACTTGATGCTTTCTTCATCATTTTCCCGTTGCTATGGGTTTCTCCTACTGTAGTCCTCGCAATTTAATAACCATGCTCTCATATCCTGAGTAGGCGTATTTTGAAACTTGAATGGTGGATCGGCTTGGCGGAGGTTGGTCCTACACAATGCCTGCCTGAGTCGGTCAACCCAGGCGTCTGCCTGGGATTCGAACTTTTATCCTGGTAAGGGTCTCCTGGTTGGTTCCCTACCTTTTTTGAAGGGGTCACATCCGTCTTCCGAGTCGGGGTCATCGTCTCCCGGCTCTGGAGCATTTGCTGGTGTAGGTGGTGATGGGTTTTTTCCCCCACTTCGGTTTCCATCTCCACGATCTACCCCTTTTCCCTTATCCCTAGTAGGGATTAAGCGAAATTCTTCGTTTCTGTCAGCTGTGGTCAGTTTTTCCTATCCCTGATTTTCCACTGGCTGTGGTGCCACTGTTTCTCATACACTAGTGGTGTTTCGTGCAACTTGTAGATGCATCAGATTCACATTCATCTGTGTCAACATTAGGTTAACTTGTTCGGATGCGGCATTCTGCCAAGACCACATAGGCTTCCCTTTTCGACCTCTGTTGTTCAATAGGCTGGTGGAGTCCTCGTAACTCCTCACGGGGACGCTCATGTTCTTTGTGTGCAGCCACTTGACTTTATAGGAGTTCTGCTTTTTCGCTAGCCAACACGTGTTCTAGCAGGCGGTCTCGATCCAGCCACTCTTGTCCTGTTGTCCCAATGTTAGCATATAGGTGGGTCCTTACCACTTCCTGGTGTGCAGCCCGGTCTTCCTGCGCCGGCAGCTTTGCCTCCAACCGTTTCGTGGTTGCATCTTGTAGTGCAGCGGTTTTAGTTACTAACATTTTAAGTCCCTAATTGACTTCTTTCAACTCTTCAATAATGATTTGTACGCCACGAGTTATCAGTTGAGCATAGTGCTGTGGTCGGTTTGCCTGATGCTTAGCTTCACCAAATAGTTCATGGTAGGCCAGATGTTGCACATCAACTGATTCCTGGGGGGTAGGGTCGAAGTAGCTCCTTACCTGGCCTAAGAGTGCTGCGAATCTTTTAATAGCTGGATATCTGGTGTCCGGGGTACGTCAAGTACTTGATCGATTCCCCGGTGCTGACTTTCTGATCCCACTTGGCTGTAACAGGTGGTGGAGTGTCAAAGGCGACCTGAAGAATCCAGGTGCATGGTCGCTTCCAACCTGAGAAACCCCTACTATCTCAGACATTGCTTGGTCCGTGTCGACAGTCAATTGTCGTGCTATCTAGTTTTATTGGAACTCTAGATGTTTTCTTAGTATCCAAAGAGATGGGGTGAAGGAGGGGGAGGTAAAGCTAAAAGAACTGTAGGTTCCTTCTTCTTCAGTCTCGTAGTGTTGAAACGGCTTCCACAAGAAGGTGGTCGCCGTAAAAGTGTTCGTAGATTTCTTGTAAATCTGATTCAGACGGGACGAGTAATGGATCGGTGAACCAGGAGGGTTCCTGTCGTGTATAGAATGGAATCTCCGGGAGGGAGGTTTCTAGTATTTCTTCAAAAGAAGAAATATATTTTCAGGGATGTGGGTCGCGCAGCAGCTCGTCGAGGAGTGTGGACTCAGCTATGAGCTTGCGTGATTCGAGAGGTATGACTTGGAGATGTCCAAAAATCAGATAGTGAGCCTGGGTAACAAGAAGAAATATCAATATACTGTTAAGGGTAGTTGATTCTAAGGCTAAGCGATTCGGACTAGGCTTAAATCTTTCTTCGGAAACTGAGATTGTCTAGGAAGGCTTGTAGGTAAAGATTTTTGAGTAAAAACTTATGATATTGATATGATCTGTTCTACGTTGCTTGATGATGGCTAAAGCTCGGGATGCACTTCGATATTTAGATCCCGCATCTGAGTGTTCGCGCACTACAACTGTTTTACATATAAACAAGTATTTTCTCCTCAACCTTCATCTCTTAATCCGAGAGTGAACCCGCTCTGACCCAGAAACTTTCTCTTCCCCCACACAGTTGATGCTATGATCAGAGCTCCTGACTTCACTGAGGGTGTGGACCCACATAGTCTGTGTTCACAACCTTCTTTCGGCTATTAAGATATGGCCGCCCAGTTTGGAACCTACCAATAACTTCTTAGAAGTCCAAGGGGCCAGCTTGGTAAATGGCCGAGTCTGCTTCGTGCCGTCTTATCCGTCTCCGCAGCTGGCTTTCAGGATGACTAGTGTTCACGTTAGGGCCAATACCTTCTCGTCTTAACTGCCTCCCCTTATTAACTAGTTCCAATAGGTTCATTGAACTTATAGGCATCACAGGGGCGCCAGCGTACTCGTGGTGTGGATCAGAGTAGCCTTCTACAATCGCGCATTCATACCCATCTAGGACTACCCAGGCTGTCTTAACTTCAACTGTGTGTAACTCTGTGAGTTCTTTACGGAATCGCTTCATTCTACTTCCCAGGCGTAGCCAGAGAGGCCCTCCCATATACCCTGTGTACAGCATCCGGTCGGACAGACGGCGACGAGGTATACGGGATTACGAGATGTGTTCCAATTACTCGTTTTTCTTAGTAAACGAGCAACTGTACAATGTGCCAGTGTCAACTCCCAGGGCGAACGCCGTGGCCACAGGCGGGTAATTGCCTGTGGAGGTTTGGATTCATGCAGTTTCGGCTGAAAAGTCGTGTATTTCTCTTTGGAGTTGTTTGTGCCTACTATATTGACTGTTACTGTACAGGAACCTGTATGGAGTACTAGTTATAGGATAAAAAAATATTTTTCCAAACATGCAAAACAAAAGAAATAACAGCACAAGTTCTCCCATAGTGTTGACTATACTGTTACACCGTTTAAAAATGGCATGTATTTGAAAAAGTATAGGATGCAATGAAATTAAATGAAATTATAAACGCAAGGAGAGATATATAAGCATGTAAGAAAAGCCACTAAGTCTGAGTAATTACAGGAGGAGGAAGATGCAACTATAGCGAATACTGATGGTATAGTGAGTGGGAAGTTGGTTCGTATAGTGTGAATGTAGGACGCAAGATCAAAGATCATGTCCAGGTCGGCCCACAGGGGAGACCCATGGCCTAGCCCAGAGATCTTGAGAAGGTAAAGCTACCATTCTTGGGACTTAGAGGTGCAGTATAGACTTGCATGATAGTAGGTTTCATCCTCTGAGTCGCAGGTAGGGCTGGTGGGATAGAAGTAGGCATCGCTGCAGGAGGGTTACATTGAAGATATCTCTAGCCAGCAATGATCTGGTGTATTCTCCCAGCTGTAAAGAGGTCAAGGCCTATACACACCTGTAGGCGGAAGTATGGCTTCTACTCGAACTAAGAGTGGGGTGGGAATAGTATTTTCTATAAAACAAGGAGGTCCTTCTGCTAGTTGGCTTTGATCACTTTGTAGGCGATGGAGCCAGGGATTGGAGGATATGGGGCAGGAACTCTGCCAGTAAGGAGGTGGGAATTTATCTGTACGATTTTGATGCCATCATGGGTCACTTTGACCTAGAGGTAGCATATCCTATCGATAAGGAGGATGGAGCAGATAGCGGGTATAGGCCTTGGTTGCTCCAAGCCGCGGGCAATATGGTTGGTACTTAGGGTACGAAAGAGGGGGTGGGAATAGTCCTTTACTGTAAAGTTAGAGATAGATGTAAATAATAGAGGCTGAAGGGCTGTAGCCGGGATGATCTCCGGAGGGGCATAAGGCAAGCCTTACAGTTACTATCCTGAGACTGTGGGGGAGGAGAGAGTTCAGATGGGGGAGGCAGGCCTTATGGGGCAGGATGGGAGTTGAGGTCGATGAGAAAATGTTGGTGAATCACCATTGGACCTTGCTTAGAAATACCTCCATTTTCCCCATCATGAAGGTGTTGGGTAAAAGGTGGATAGCTCCATAGGAGAGGACAGATAGGAGCAGGCCCGTAGCCAGGCTGTGGAGGAGGTAGGGGTATATGCCAATACCCAATAGAGAGATTTGCCTTCTTAAACAAAAAGGCCCATGCACATAGGCTAACCTCTGGAGGAATTGAGCGGGGGTTTCTAATGTACGGGAGAACCATTATCCTAGCCTTGAGACTATGGAAGAAGGGTGGAAAAGACTCTCATCAGCAGAAATAGAAGCCGGTGAGGTGGGAGACCGCACCTGTGAAGTACGCTAGTAGATTAGGTCAGTATTGGGGACAGACAAAGGACTCTCTGATGGTGGTTGTCTTCCGGCCAAGGGAAGCATAGTAATGTGTAAGAGGTTGTGAGTTCCTCTGGTATGACCCAGACCACACAGTGACTGTAAAATTATGAACATAGGAAAACAAAATCCCCTTAGTGATGGACAAGTGTAGTGAAGATACATAAATTAAAAATAACAAAGGAGAGATAGGCGAGTCCTGGGGGGCATCCACTTGAACAGGAAAAAAAGATATTATGAGAGCATAGCAAGATCAGGTGGGACTTACGGTCAGTCAAAAAGAAACTAACCCAAGATACCATAAAAGAAGATATGCCTTAGGGATGGAGAAGGGAAGATAAACAACTATGGAAATATTATAGAAGCCTCTTTTGTCTCAAGGAAGACGCTTAAGCTCTTGAGGCCTGCACACTGTAGTATCAGGTCTGCGTTTGTGAGGGTAGGGCATGAGTTGAAAGTAATTAGTCCAGGAAGTAAGCCACATAGGTTTGAGTAACTGAGGCCCATAGTGCGGGCCATTTCTGATAGGGAAGTTGGAATTATCCTTCCTAGAATCCTAGATATAGTTTCTAAGAGCACAAAGACTCTTAAGGAGGAGGGGTAGTTGTAGTCAGATTTGCCGTACTTGAATAGGACAATGATGTTGGCTTTTTTGAGAGAAGAGGTGTGGAAACCATAGGTTAAGAGGGGAAATAGGAGGGCGGTGAGGAATTTGGGGTTAACTTTGTTAATCCTCTTCCATACACCATAAGGATCAGGTCGGTGCCAGTAGCAGTGGTGCTGCTAGACTTAAAGAGTGTATGGGAGACTTC
Source organism: Tuber calosporum (assembly GCA_003316355.1). Taxonomy (NCBI): domain Eukaryota; kingdom Fungi; phylum Ascomycota; class Pezizomycetes; order Pezizales; family Tuberaceae; genus Tuber; species Tuber calosporum. The sequence goes on from QFET01004251.1 coordinate 26,983, forward strand.
CTGTTTCTGTTATAGAAGGAAATCTACAAAGGTTCGAAGGATAAATGGCGAGAGTTATTGGTCTTTTGTGCGGAAAAAGGGATGCAAGAGGGAGTTGATGACTTTGGCAGGTGTAATGCCATTGGGAAAGGAAGGGAAACTGTCAGGGGGGAATATGCTTGTGATCAGACAGGCGGCCTATACTAACATTAGGTCCAAGGAGGCAAGTAACAAGTTCCAGTGTGATGCCTTAGCCATTTTTATAGCCTTGTAGTATGCAAGGTGGTAGGAACAGGCAGTGTCGAAGCTCTTGGTACAGGGGGACATGCATGATGTGATTGTTTCTCTGTTGAAAGATTTACAGAGGTTTGATATCACAGCTATCCAGCATGGCTTTGACCTGAAGTAAGTGCGCTTGTATGACATGTGTAGGGCTAGGAGGGAGTTGAAGGTGACCAGGTGGCGACTTTACTAGGAACAACGTGAGGCTGAGGTTGGGAGCGGCAGATGTGCTGGACATGATAGATCTCTGACAAGAGGAGAAACAGTAAGTTGATCTGTTGTGGTCCAGTTATGGGTTGGCTCAGGGTAGCGCAAAAAGGGTGATGAGAGTTTGATAGTGATTGGGACGTAGTCAGAGGCAGTAAGTACGTGGGTGACACCACATGAACTCACAAAGTGGGAACAGGAGGAATTCGCAAAGACAAAATCCAATCCTCCTTGTCTAGTTGTGCCATCAAGAGGGGAGCCCATCCAATACACCTGCTCTCTTTGGAAGTGAGGAGCCTAGCTCTAAGGCCAGTTCAAAAATAGGTGGAAAATAGGTTAAATTCAGGGTCAAAGAGGATGGAGAGAAGGTCAGGAGGTGGATGGTGGAGCGGCAGATCTCTACCCAGTAGCATAGGGAAGGCATGTTCCCTAAACAAGTATGGTGGTGTGATTGTCCGCAAGTAAGTTAAGTGCCTAGTGGTGGAGGATGGATTGTAAACACGAAAGACTGTATGAGCTGAATTAAACTGCCTTAAGGGGATGTAATCATGAATTGCATTGAAATCTACACTGTCAAAAAAACTGCTAGTAATGCAAAAACTTGCATCAAATCAAAGATACCTTAAATAGCTACCCTAGGTTTAGCACCATTAGCTGTGGGTGGAGGAAACAATTTTTAAGAGGAAAATATTGGTAGCTGCAATTACAAGACTGGACGATCTGGCTGGGCAACCAAGAATGGGGGGGTGGGCATAGCCTTGAGGCTATTGAATATGGAAAGAAATACATTCCAACTCCCTAGGCAGTTGTGCTGAATGAGGGTAAGGGTAGGGCCCAGCTCCAGCGGCAGGAAAGGGGGGTCCATTGCAGGACTAATTTGTGGCGGAAGCCAGTTGGACTATGAGAGAGCGGGGAACTGCAGAGACCAGTGGGGATTGGTGCAATAGAATTAGGGTGAGGATTAGCAGAGGTGCTAGTGTGTGGGACTGGCAGTTGTGAGGTGGTGAGATCGATGGCAGTAGTAGTGGGGGAAGGAGTCCTTGGCAAGTAGGGGAGTAGGGGTGCATTATGGTCCTTCTCATCATCAAATGCATGGACATCCTCAGGTCCAGAGGGTGTGTCAATATCAGTAGAAGGGAGGGAGTGGGATGGGTAGGAACAGTGGGTCATAAAATGGGGACAGCATGACTAGAACATATGAGAGGTTAGGTGGTGCAGCAACCAGCAACGCACTTGATCTTTCCACTTTTAGGCATGTGTGATTGGGGTAGCAGTGAGCCGCTCCCCGATGTACCAGAGAAGTGTGGGGGCAAGTGGGGATGGTGCTTTTTGACATGGGTGAGGAGTGGCTGTAGAGGCTGAATTTCTGGTATTGCATAAATTTACTAGAGAAGTTGGCCATTATGATTCTAAGGGGTGGGGAGAAGAGGTGGATGGTGGAGCCAAGCCTATAGAAATTGTCATGGGCCACAGTGACTACTACTACAATGTGGTAGTCTTCGTGTCTCGAATGTCAGGGCACAAGGAGGAGGTAGCATACAGAGTAGATAGCGACGTCTCTAGAATTGCCGACTGACTCCTAGAGGGCAGGGAAGAGCTGAGCTTAGTCCTCGTGGAGGTAGGCTGTAGGTAGGCTATTGATGACCAGTTGGACCTCATTGAGTTCATGGGAGAAGGGGCGGTAGTGGTTGCTTACTATAACGAAAGCTTGGTCAATGCGGTTAGTCATAGCGGCAGTGTTGGGTGAGTAGGCAGTGGATGGAGTAAGTGGGTCAGTGCGCAAGAGGATGAGTATGACATTAGGTTTGACTCATGCGGACGAGGAGGGAGGGAAGTGCCAGTTGGCTTGACAGAGGACAACAGCTGGTAGGTCTGGGGCAGTAGCCAGTATTTGGTCAGCCTCTACGTGAGGTGAGAGAGTGGTACAATTGGCGAAGAACCTGCGCTCAGCAGAGGGCAATCATGTATGCCCTTGAGACGGAGGGCTGCTGTCGTTGAACTCTGCGACTTCTACCGGCATGTGGGATTTCTCCACATTACTTTTAGCTGTAGGTGCCAAAGGTCAGCTAGCTGCGACTGCATCACACGACCTGTTGGCTAGGAGGGACTGGGTGCGGGCAGGTTGGTTGTTAAATGAAAAGGGGGGTGGGCGAAATATGGTTAGTGGGTGGTATTTGTCAGCCCAGTACTCTGGGGCTTCACAGGACCGAGGCTGACAGACAGCATATGCTTCCTGGTTGCCATACTACTGTTTTTCAACAGTATCAAAGCACAGGAGTTCGGGGTCACGGCCTTGATCTGCTTCATCGGATGATTGGGGTTGAGTGTTGGGGAGACACCTTAGTCAAGGATGCGGGGGGCAGGGTGGTAAAGTAGGATGAAGAGGGGGCTGTGTTGCAGTGGCTCTTGCGATGACGTGTAGGGAGAGGTCTCTGAATTTGGCCTCCAAGGGTACAATAGGCTGAAAGGCTGGAGTAGAGTGAGGGGTAGGGGCAAAGTGAGCAGAGGAGATCTCATCCACACGAGTGGTAGAGTAGCAAGTCCGCTAACAACCTCATTGATTACAGAGATGGTAGTGCAAAAGTGTCAGGAGATGGGGGCCTCCTCATCGGATAGCTTTAGAGGAGGGAGGATGCATGTTAGGCACATGGGCGCCAGGTACAGGAATCCAGCACTGAATGCATACGAAAATTTGGCTAAGATACTACTCATACCCATCCGGCCCCCTTGTAGGGCCCGTACGTCACCTGAGGCACCCACGGCAAAAAGTGTCCCCTCACTAAAAACCGGAAAGTCGCCGCCACTCCTGTTACACCGTATACTATGTAACTGTCCGTCCTACCGGATGCTATTCATACGGTATATGAAAAGGGAGACTCTGATGACACATTGCAGCTCGAACCAAGTGAATAGGATCCAGGTACGCAGAGCTACGGCCCATTCTATTCTGCCTTCGCTGGAATGTACCAAAGGTAATGGGACGCTCTGCGCAAAAATGAGAACATCGTGAGTTGGCTCCAGGAAACACATGAGAACCCACTTAGACCACTAAAACAGGTCTTGCATCGTCCACAGTCCTATCGCAACCGCTTGATTCCGAGATCCATTGTAATACGATACGTTATTGGAACGATCGTAATTCTTAAGTTATGCTGAAAGCCATCTGCAACACACTGGGAAAGGTGGCAGTATCAAGATAGGTCACCAATCTAGTTGCTGACTTGGAGTTCTAAGAAACTATTGGTAAATTCAATAATGGACTAGATAAGTTTAAGGAGCAGAATGAGGAACGACATCTCCGACTGATAAATGTGTCACACCATCTGGGAACAAAGAAGCTCTGTGGTGTCAATAAGCTTTTGGGGTAACAAGATTATCAGGTTCAAAGGCTTCTCGCACTTAGAGATAAAGGACGGAAACGGTTGGAAGCATAATAAAATATACCATTTAGTAGAGGTCTGCGAACACTCAGACGCAGGATATAAATATTGTAGTGCCTCCCTATCTTTAGCCATCATCCAGCAACGGAGAAGAGATCTTATCAATATTATAAGTTTTATTCTACATCTTTATATACAAGCCTTCCTAGACAACTCCGTTTACGAAGAAGGATTCAAGCCTAGTCAGATTCGCTTATCCCTAGTATCAGCTACCCTTAACCAGTTAAAATAGGGACAAGATTCAGAGGAGAGGCTAAACTGGGAAACTACAGCATCCTGGAGGTTCTGGGTAGTTATCAGTCAGTAATGGTGACCCTAAAGAGTGCTGAAGCAAGAAGAGTTGGCTTAGTACAGAGCTGTGCAATGCTGGGTGCCAGAGTCTACATGGGGGGCCTAATAGAAGCAGTAGCTATCACTATTACAAATGGAGTTGGTCTGTGGGCCTAAATAGTAAAGCTTAAGCCTTGTGCAAAGTTTGGTGTGTCATGGCCATTGCCACTCAATGAGCTAACCTTTGATCTTCTAAAAAGGGTAACATTTTCAAGCTTGGGGAAAATAGAGGACATGGACCATGTTCCTAGACTGCAGGATTTTAATTTTGATTTTTTTACTTATATCATGTATTTGTGCGTTAACCTACACGAACCTACATGGATCACTAGCTATGGCATAAACGAATTGTTAATTGCAAACTGCAAAACAATAGATTTAACTGCACAAGTTCTCGCCTAGTGATAACCACAACTATACCAGGTGTAAACTGGTAACTAATTCTAAAAGAATATGATGTAATAAAATCAAATGAAATCATAACCGTACGGAAAGATATATAAGCACTCACTAAAAGTCACTCAGTTTGAGTCATAGACAGAGGAGGAGGAGGAAACAGTAGCTAACAACACTGGTATCTTGGGTGGTAAGTTTGTTCTTGTGGGGCAAATGTATGAGACAAGACTTATGATCTTGTGCATGTCGGCCCAGTAAAAGAGCCATGGCATATCGAGTACAGCTTCGGAATGTAATGCTGGCTTTCTTGGGACTTGGAGGGGCTGTGAAGAATTGCATGCATGAAGGTTTCATCCACTGAGTTGCAGAGAGGGCAGGTGGTTGAGTGGTGAGTATCACACTAAGAGGGTTATGCTGTAAGATAAGTCTTGCCCATCATTCATCTACAGTATTCCCTTTGCTGTTCAGTGGTCGTGGGCCATGAAGGCATGCGAGCCGAGGGACAGTTTCTAGTGGTGTTAATTAAGAGGTAGGGAGTGGCACATCCAATCAGAGTGGAGGTCCTTTCTGCAATCTTCTTTTATCAGTTGGTAGGATACAGCGCACGGGATTGGTGGAGGGGGGGTAGGGCTTATGCCTGGTTGGAAGTGAAAGTTCAGCTCAGGCGGTCAGAAGCCATTGTGTATCACGTTGAGCTAGAGGTTGCATATCCCAGTGTTTGAGAGGTAGGACGAGACTGCTGGTAGAGGGTTTGATTGCTTCCAGCTGAGGGGGATATAGGTGGCCCAGAGGCTGCGAAGGATAGGCAGCAGGCGTCCTCTACCCCAGACTTGGAGAAAGATGGAAATCATTGTGGGAGGAGGTCTGCAGCCGGATTGATATCTGGAGGGGAGCAGGCAAGCCGTTGTGCGGCCATCCTGCAGTGGTATGGGTGCAACAAGTTCAAATGGGGAAGGCAAGACTTTAAGGGCAGGATGCATAATGGAGTCCCTGAGATACAGTAGGTGACCAAGCGACGGACATTGCTCCAAAAGGCTTACATTATATCTATCATAGTGGCATTGGGGCTATGCAGGTAAGCTCTGTATGAGAGGACGAGTTGGAACAGGCCTATAGCCTGCCTGCAGTTGAGGTAGGGCCTATGCCGATGCCAGGAGGAGAGAGTAGCATTATGAGACTAAAAACCCCTTACTCCAAGGCTAGCCTATTGAGGATGAGACTAGAGATTTTCAACGTGGGGGAGAACTGGTATCCTAGCCTTCGGACAATGGAAAAAGGGTGGGAAAGACTCCCCTCTACCGACATTAGAGCCAGTGAGATGGGAATGCGGTGTCGTGGATAACGTTCGTTCCTGCGTTGAGTTTTGGGGATGGAAAAGCACACTGTGTGTGGGGTTGCCTTTCTGTAAAGACGAATATAGTAATGTTGAAACAGTTGTTTGTTCCTCTGGTATAACCCGGACCCAAAAGTGACCGTAAAAACATCAATATAGGAAAACATAATCCCTTTAGTCATGGCCACCTTTAGGGAAGGTAAATAAATATAAAATAATACTGGATATATACGGGAGCCCTGGGAGGGATCCACTTGAAAATGCAAGAATATATGATAAGAGCCTAGAAAGATCACGCCCAATTCACGGGTCTGTCAAAAAGGAACAAAACTATGTAACAAGATAACCAGATATGCCTTTCGGGCGGAGATAGGAAGATTTGCAACTTGGGAAAATATTATTAAAGCCCCCTTTAATGACAGTGAAATGGGTGAGGGCTTGGGACCTACATGTAGTAATATGCAGACTTCGTGTGTGACTGCAGTACATGCGGTAAACGTACTTAGTCCCGGAAGCGAGCCGGATTGCTTTGTGTGGATGAGGTCCATAGTGCAAGCTAATAGTGATAGATGTGTAGGTATTATCCTTTCTAGAATCTTAGAGATAATTTCAGGGAGGACTTAAAGTCAGAGGGAGGATGGGCAGTGGTATTCACATTTGCCTGGCATGGAGAGGATGATGCCGTTCGAACTTTTGAGAGATGGGGGGTGTAAACTGTAGTTAAGAGGGGAACTACAAGGTCGTTGAGGAAGGTGGGGTTGATCATGTTGATCCTCTTCCTGATGCTAAAGTGGATGAGGTCTGGACCAGTAGATGAGGTGTTGGAGGACCTGCAGAGGGTAAGGGAGACTTGGTTTATCAGAAGTGGCACGAAGCATAGAAAGGGTCGCAGGATAGAACATGAGGGTTGTGAGTCTTGTGTAGGGAAAAAATAATGCAAATAGAAGGTGATAACTTTGACTGGTGTCATGGGGTTAGGCAAGGAGGGGAAACGGTGAGGGGTGGGTTGTTTAGCGATGAGACAGGTGGACCAAAGTGACTTTAGGTCCAAGGAGACAATGAACGAGTTCTAGTGTGATGCCTTAGCCATGTTTATGGCATTGAAGTATACAAGGCAGGAGGCATAGGCACTCTCGGAGAGCGTGATGCAGAGCGACTTACGTGATATGATTTCTTCGCGATTGAAACCTTTTTTGAGTTGTGATAACTCAGCTGTCTACAATAACTTAGAATAGAACTAAGGGCACTTGTTTGGAGTTTGAAAAGCTAGGCGGGACGTGAGAATACCCATGTGGTGGTTGACCCTGGCACTAAGTGAGGCTGAGATTGGAAGTGGGGGTGGTGAAGCGACGGATAGATTTCGGATAATAGGAGAGAGTGTGTACTACATAGGTTTTATCAATTAAGGGGTAAGGTCAGGTTGGCGCAGAAAGGCCGTTGAGAGTATAATTGCTGATTGGAACATATTTAGAACCTTTTAGTCGGAGGGTGACACTCACTGAAGTGAAGTCTTGGTAAGGGAGGATTTCGCTAAGGCAAGGTCCCGGACTCCTGGTTTAGTTGAGCAAACGAAGGGGAACCTAGGAGATACACATAGTGTGGTAAGAGATAAGTAGCCTAGCTCTGAGGCAAGGTCAAAATAGGAGGAAGATAGATTAAATTGAGAGTCAGAGAGGACATGTAGACTGTCAGGAAGTAGATGCTAGAGGTTACAATCACCAAGGAGGTTCTGCTAGCAGTCATCCTTAATCAGTTTATAGGAGACTGCCTATAGAATGACAGGAGCTTGGGCCGAGGCAGGAAACGAGAATTTATTTGGGAGAATTCAAAACCATAATTGGTTAGTTTAAGCAACAGGTAGCATCTCCCATCGATGCGGAGATGAGAGTACACGGCAGGAATTGGTCTTGATTGGTCCAATCAGAAGGGGATATAGTTGACCGTAAGGCCACAGAGGAGTGGACGGGATGAGTCTACTGCCATGTAAAAGGATAACAATGGAAATCATGGTGGTAAACCTGAGGCGGCTGGGATGATTTCTGGAAGGGAGTATGCAGGAGGGAGCACAGCCATCCTGCACCGGTGGGGGAGAACTGTGTAGAAGGGTGGAAGGCAAGCCTCACATGGTATGATTGATAATGGAGTGGATGTGAAGCAATTAGTGACCCACCTGTGGACCTTGCTCCAGAAGACCTCTCTTTTCACCATTATGGCAGTGTTGAGGATGAGGAGGTCAGTACCGTAAGTAAGGATAGGTAGGAGGAGGCTAATTGCTGGGATGCGGTTAAGGTAGAGAAAAATTCAATTGCCTGTTGCGGCAGGGTATCAGATAAGACTAAAGGCCCTTTGCACAATGACCAATCTCTTGAGGAAGTGAGCAGAGGTTTCCATTCAGGGGGATAAGCAGTACTCAAGCTATCAGACTATGGAGGAGGGGTGGAAGAGTCTGGCTTCAAGGGAGACAGGAGGCAGCGAGGAAGAAGATTGGTCGCAATGGGTCTGCCAGTGGAGGAGTTCTGTTTTAAAGATGGAGAAGGAGACTGCTATGGTGGAGGCCTTCCTGCATAGATGAGATTAATAGTAGTGAAGAAGTTATATGTTCCTCTGCTATAACTCAAATTCAACAGTGACAATCAAATCATCAACATAAGAAAACATAATCCCCTTAATGATGGACAAATGTAGGGAAGATACATATATGAGACTAAACAATGGTGAGATGGTTGAGCCTTTAGGGGCCCCTACTTGAACAGTGAAGAAAATATTAGGAGAGACCAGGAACACAAGGTGACACGTGCGGTCTGTCAAGCAAGATCGACCCCACGAAACCATATAAAGAGGTTCACCCTTTCTGCGTAAAAAGGAAGATAAACAGTTAGAGGAAATATTATCTTAGCACCTAATGATGTCCAGAATTTGGGTGGAGGTCTTGAAGCCCGGAGGCTGCAGTATGCAGACTTCATGTGCAAGGGCAGCACATGCGTCAAAGGTACTTATTCGTGGGAGCGACCCAAACTGGTTGAGATGGATGAGGCTAATGGTATGGGTCATTAGTGATAGGTAGGTTGCCATTTTCCCTTCCAAAATCTTTGAAACCTTTTCTCGCAGGACGATTACCCGTAACAGGGTGTTGGAGTTGTAGTAAGATTTGCCAGGCTTCAATAGGATACTTCCATGAGTATTTTTGTGGGCTGCGTGGTGAAAACCATTGGTTATCAGGTGAGAAAGGATGGAGGTGAGGAAGCAGGGATTGGTGTGATTGCACTTATCCAGATACCATCTGGGATCAGGTCAGGGTCATGAGCAGAGGTTTTGGAGGACTTGCGGAGGACCAGGGAGACTTGCTGTTGTTGCTGTGGCTGGTAGTCTCAAAAGAGGCAGAGGATGGAGGGTGAGTGTAGGGGTTCCTTTGGGCAATAAAATTAATGTAGGAGGGAGCTATTGAGTTCAATAAGTGTGGAGGCATTATTAAATAAAGGAAAGCAGTCAGGAGGTCCTGGTGGCAATCCGGTAGGCTGCTGACTCAGACTTTGTGTCCAGGGAGGCAAGAAATAAAAACCGATAAGGTGCCTTTGCTTTCTTCATGGCCTTGATGTATATAAAGGGAGCGGCGCAGGCTGAGTTTGTAAGCATTATGGTGGAAGATAAGCGTGACATCCTTGCCTCATGGTAAAAGGCCTTGGGGAGTTATGATAGCTCAGCTGTCAACAAGGGCTTTGACCAGAAGCAAGGACGTTTGTAGAGTGTCTGGAGGGCTAGGAGGGAAGTAAGGGTACCCAGATGGCAGTCAAACCAGGGACTCAGGGAAGCAAATGTCACGAGTAGGCCTGGTGGTAGAATCGACAATGCTTTCATACTAGGTGGGAGGGAGCAACAATCAGTTTTTGGCCAGTTTTTGTTTAACATTGGGTTGGTTCAAAAATAGCGTTGATAGTGTGTTGGTGATTGGAATATGGTTGGAGCCAGTTAGTCTTAGGGTAACACCCAAGGAGCTAGCAAAGGGGGTAAGGGAGTCATTTGTGAAGGCAAGGTCTAACACCCCAGGTCTGGTTGAGCCAATGAAAAGAAACTTTGTAAATACATTAGGCGTATTTAGGGTTGAGTAGCCAAGTTCTGAGGCCAGGTTAAAGTATGGGGAGGACTAGTTAAATTCAGAATCTGAGATGACCTGTAGAGAGTCAGAGAGGGAATGATACAGGTTTAAATGCCCAACCTGTAGGGTAGAAAGGAATGCTCCTTGAACCGAAAGGTAGTGGAATATGTTGAGAGATGCATGGACCGCCCTGTAGTGGAATATGTATTGTAAACCCGAAAGGCCATATGAGTAGAGTTAAAAAGTCCTCAGGGGGATTGAATGTCAATATCTATAAAATCTGTTCAGTCAAAAAAAAACTAAAGGTGTTGCAAATACTTGCATGAAGTCAAGGAGACCATAAATAGCAATGCTAGGTTAGGTATTATTACTAGCAGGCGGGGTAAATGACATAAATGAGGAAAATACCTGAAGGCGTCCTTTGAAACTTGGAGGGTCTTACAGTGCAACAAGTTGGTAGGGGGTGAGATTAGCCTTAAGGCTGTTGAATAAAGACCGAAACACACTCCAGCTCCCAAGGCAGTAGTGAGGAATGAGGGTGAGGGTGGTGCCTGACACCTGCGTCAGGGAAGGAGGGGTCAGGATAGGACTCATTGGAAAGGGAGGCCTGTAGAGCCATGGGGAAGAGGGCAACTGGAGAGACATGCGGGGGCTGGAGCAGCAGACTTGGGGCATCTGTCGGTTGGGGCGCCAGCCTGTGTGGCTAGCTGGCGGGGGTAGTATGATCTATAAGGGGAGTAGTAATAGGGGAGGGAGTCCGGGTTGGGTCGGGAAGTGCGGAGTTTACTGTTCTATATTATTGTCAGGTCAATTGATATCCTCTAGCCCAGAGGGGGTCTCATATTCAATAGGAGGTAGGCGGTATGACAGGCAGGATAGGTTTGTTGCCAAATCGGATCCTGAGCAACTAGGTGGGATAATGGGGCACGGGGGACCACATCCAGCAACTACTTTGGTATATCAATCTTTGGGGCATGTGGGGTTGAGGCAGCGGTCCGCCGCCCACGTTTCAGATTGAGCACATTGGGGCAGGTGTAGTTAGTTGCCTTGCATAAGGGGGCGTAGTGGACATTTAGCCAGCACTTCCTACATTACATGAATTTACCAGAGGAGAGGGCCATATCAACTTTGCGCGGGTTGTAGAAGAGGCAGATAGGCCAGCAAAACCTGTTTACATCATCTGGATCAACGTTAACTACAACGGAGGTCAAGGCTTAAGCAGCTATGATCTCGATGTCACTTTGGCGGAAGTGAGCCAAGTAGATAGCAACATTGGTTGCATTCCGGACAGATTCATCATGGTCAAGGAAGAGGTCTACTTGGTCTTTTGTGAGATTTTCTATGGGCAGGGTATGGATAGCCTGTTGGACCTTGGTAGAGGCTGGGCGAAAGGGGCAGTATAGGTTGTTCCGAACTGTGATACCTTAGTTAAGGCGGTTAGTCATAGACTCATAATAGGATGAGTATGTAGAGGAGGGAGTATATCGGTCAGTTACCAAGAGTTTAAGGAAGCCTTTGGGGTTAACCATGCCGGAGAAAGAAACAGGAAAAGGGCAGTAGGATAGTAAAAGAACTGCTCCAATTCAAGCGGAGGCAGTGGCTTATGTCCTATCAGCCTCTACATCCGGGTCTGGGGTGGTATATGTGCCTAAGAAACTACCTACTGAAGAGGACAAAGGTGAAAATCACCGTGATTTAGGACTAGCTTCTTTGACACTACAACTTGGGCCGGTGTGGCAGGTTTCTTCTCCTTGTTCTTGGCTCTGGATGCAGAGGATGAGCCAGCTGCAATTACAGCAAAGGACAGGGCGGCAGATTGAGGCTGGGGGCAGGCAGGATCAGTAGTAGAAGAGACGGGCGGGATCAAACTTTAGTGTTGGGTGCATATTGTGGAGCCCATAACTCAAGGGCTTCCAACGAGTCTGGGTGGCTGACCGCATTTAAGGTAGTGTGGCTATACATCACTTTCTCAACAGTGTCATATTCGTAGAAGTGATTGTGAGGGCCTTGATCCGCCTCATTTTCAGATTTGTGGTTAGTGTTCGGGGGTGGCCTGGGCCCACTTGCAGATGAGCACACAGGGACCTGTGGAGGTGGGCCACCAGGTTGCCTTGCAGTAGCTCCTACCATGACATTGAGGGAGAGGTCTCTGACTGTAGCCTCACGAGGTGAATTAGCTCGAGGCGTAGTGATAGTAGCAGGTACATGGGCGGTACTGGTAGACGAGATTCCATCCACACGGGTTGGCAGTGTGGCAAGGCGGCTCACCACCTCCTTGATTCCACAGATAGCTGTGCATAGGAGAGGAATGATTGTTGCCTCGGCAACAGAAAGATTATTGTGGAGTGAGGTGTTAAAGGGGGGAAAGGATGCTGTGGATAGACTGAACTGAGTGACCATGGAGTCGTGCAGGTATTGGGTGGCGATCAAGTGATCAGGGAGTGGGCCAGGTGTGCTAGTACCAGAGGAGTTAGCTGAGTAGGGAGCAGTGCAGTGTGGGGTATATGAGGCTGACCTGGAGGGACCAGGAGAGGCTGTCGCTATGACTGTTACACAGAGAGTGGGGCTGTGTCGCTAAAGAATGAAGCTTAAGTGAGTGACCGGTTTTGTTTTGTAGTAGCTATTGCCACATAAAAAGCCAAGTTTTGATCAACTAGAGTGGGCAAGAATTTAAAACAGAAGGGAAATAGAGGCCGCAGTGTGTATCCCTTAACCACAGGCTACCACTACCTATTTATACACTCTTGTCATTACTTATGTTGGCCATATATTAGTAGTATCTTTATAGACTTTAGAAATGGTCTAAAAAGTGCAAACGCAGTTTCACGCAGAAGATGTCTCACTCCACTACAGCCAAAATCGCCTAGACTGTCTATTTTTCTGATGGTATCAAGCACTCCAATAGTAGAAAGCCTTGTATCTCTTTGCTCTATGACCTAAGTTCGAGTTGAAGCAACCCAATTGCGAATATCATATGGAATACTAGGTGATCAGGCACTATGGCCCTCTTTCTTGAATATATGCACGGAGGTGCAGATGTATTGGTGTTATCAAGAAAGCTCAATACATAATAGAACCTCTTCCATAAATTACGCTATTTTCTTTCACTTAGGCCGACTAGTTTTTGATACAATCCTACTTGTGCCCTGTGTGGGTTGTTGTCAAAATAGTCACCTCCCGGTGCTATCTACCATCACATCTAATAGCTCAAGAGTCTTCTACCCTGTCCTGTGTGTGTAAGATGTGCTCCTCCTTCCAAGACTTCGTCTTGCTCTAATTCTTTCATTTAGTACTGCTTTCAGTATGGTTTCAAAAGCTTGTTTGATAACTTTGCCACAACGGGAAAAACCTTTCCTCAGGGACTGCTTAGCCGAAGATTTAGATCTACAGATTTCCCTCTTGAAAATCTTTACTAATTCTTACGGAAGTTGTAAGTGCTCCTGTCGTTGCCAGGTGTTCACATATTTGGAACATCCTTTCCACTTGACAGTGTATGCAAGTTCTGGAAGATTTCCGAATTTCCTCTAAATCTTCCCTCATCTGAGATTATTTCATTTGAGCAATTTCCTCCACCTTGTATTCCAGGTCACTTTCAACCTCTACTAGTGCCTGTGGTAGTTGATCTATGCTAGAGGAAACTGATTTTCATTCTGGTTGGAGTATCCATACATGGAATACTGGATGGATTTCCAACTGCTGTGGTATATCCAATTTGTAGACCAACTCTCCACATTGCTTGTGAACTTTGAATGCGTGATATGATTTTAGTCCTACTTCAGGGATGGCCACTTAGTTTGGATATTCTTCACGTCTAGCATAACCAAGGCTCCACTTTTTGAAGTCTGGTTGACTGTGAGCTTTGCTCTCATACTACTTGTTCTTCCCTTCACAGGTTTTCTCAACTGATTCCTTATATTTTTCATGTATTACTTTCATCCAGTGAGAATTCATAGTTGCACACATACTATAACCTTCTGGCGCATTGATTGTTTCTGTTTGTTGATAGAAACTATGGTTTGCGAAGAATGGAGTTATTCTATATTCACTTGTCACTAAGTTATTATATGCATACTCTGCTAAGAGCAGTAGATGCTACCAATCCTGTTGATCGTAGTTGACAAATATTCCTAGGTAGCCTCACTGCACTTAGTTGACACCTTCCATTTGTTCATCAGTTTGAGGCTCATATAACTTAGACATTTTCCTTTTAATACTTAATCTATTGCATAATAATGCCCAGAATTCTCCGGCAAACCTTACATCTATGTAGGAGATGCTTTTCAGTTGGTAATCCAAGAAATTTCCACACTTGTTGGCTGCATGACAGGGCAATGTCATAGGCAGTCCCCTTTTCACCTAAGACAATAATGTGGCTTATTTTGGTAAACCAGTCGACTACAATCATTATCTGATTGTATCATCCAGATTTGGGAAGTTGTGTGATAAAATCTATGATGGTAGATGCACAAGCAGCCAAAGGGACCTGCATTAGTTGTAACCACCTAAATGGTTCATGTCTTAGTATCTTAGCCTATTAGCACTGTGAACAGGATTATAAGAAGTCACCTATCTAGGTTGTTATTCCTTTGGTGTAAAAGTCTTTAGTGATAATTTCACAAGTCTTTTCTAAACCAAATTGTCCTAAAATCTCACAGTCACGACACCCTTTTGCAATATCTGGCTGCAGGGCTTCCCTTTTAGCAACATATGGGCATTATTTATAAATGAGCATTCCATCTATTAGAGTTTATTATTTTAGAATTTGTTTAGCATCATCCTGTAGACTTTCTAATTCCTTCTTTCAGTGTAGCCACTTTGGATCCTCGTTTGCCATTTCCCTTACCCGTTCCCTGAACTTTATAATTAATTTCTAGACCTGGTACTTAGCAATCATTATATTGGAAATTAGATTTTGTCCCTTTGTGTAAATCAAGTGTAAGTTAATACGATTTGAGTCCTAACATTTCTGCTTTCTATCAAAATGTAGGAAATATAATTGTAGTTCATTTTATTCCAACTGTATACCTGAACCGCCAAACCCATGCCCTGCTTGTATAGTCTCATCTAATTTCATGACTTCATGAAGTTTTCTCTTTTCAATCTTTTCTATAATCACCTACACTATACTGTCTCCAGTATGTACCTGAAAATCATTGTCCATAGTCTTAACTACAAGGATCTTTACCTCCTTTTATAGTCCCCAGCTGGTACTCCGACTCCTACACAAATACCATACTTAACTCACCATTAACTACATGGTTCTAGGTGCAGAAATGTTTCAATTGGGAGTCCGATAACCCATCCTTTCCTGTCCTGCCTATCCTATCCCACTCTTTGGCACTTGCCCATTTGCGGTAAAAGTGAAATCTTTATTGCATTATAACGCAAGCTCAGGGGTGTTATGGGGTAACACCTAGTTATGGGTCAGATATATTTATTAGGCAATAACTCCAGTAATGTCAACCACTCAACCAGAAACACTCTATTTACTCTCAAATTGTACCCCCTGAATTATAGCTGTATTTAGAACAACACTATGTACTTTAATTTGGAGAAAGTACTATGATCAAAGACAAAGGATATAAACTGTATGATACTCCAGAGTTACATTTATTCAGAAATATATTCATCATCAACTATGTTATAGTTGATTTGATGTTATGTAAAGCAGTGAAGACGTCTTGTAGTTGTCCTCTGGGCATTATTTTGTTGATTTTCCTGCTAGGAAATGTGATGAAAAAACTTTAAGTAGGGTAAATCTGACCTACTCTTTGAACAACTATGTCTTTATGCCTAGATTCATTTCCATCATCACCAGAACCTTCTGACTCCCCCAACTCATCATCAGCATTACTAATGACTACCTGTCTAGACTTATGCGTCTTCTGTCTCCTCTCATTGATCTTGACAAGCTTGGCTTTCTGTCGTTTGAGGCTTGCAGCCTTCTTCTTCACATAAAGGACTTCTCCCTTTCTGTCCAGATGTGCAAGTTGCTTGGATCCCGGTATAAGTCTGCCCTTTAATTTGGTGCTGACAGGCTTGGTCCTCTTCTGCATAGCTTGCTGTTGGGGGACGAGTTCTCTGATAATGCTCAAATGTACCTATATTAATTGATGTAACGAAACAAGCACGGTAAAATACTTTCTGATCTCAACTGTTGGTTTTATGTCTGGCACCTCACGTACCAACTTTAACAACTGGTTTAGCCTTGCAGATCGGTCACTCCAGGCAGAATGTGTGCGAAGACCTTGTCGCCGAATTACAAGGAATAGTGGGGATGAGGCTAATGATTGAAGAGTGGGATCACAGCGGATCCGATATCGGTTGAATGTTATTCGACCAGTCGCACCCCATGCTGCCAAAATGTTCTTCTTGGTAAAGGTCTTGAGTCTTGTTCTACAGGCATGAGATTGATATCTCCCTTCTGTAGCTTTAAATATAGTCCATGGGCTTGTATCTTTTGTTCAACCTCTTGTTTGTTCTATGTATTGAAAGGAGAAATCAAACCAAAATCAAGTGGCTGAGGCACATGGGTCGAGTGTGTAGGTAGGCAGATAAGGTGCATATTGTACTTGATAGCAAATTCAATAAACTCTAAGTTCTCAGAATGGGAATTGTGGCAATCAAGGATGAGGATTGGGTCCTATTTGATGCTATTTGTGGTTCAGGTTTTCAGCTCAAATATTTGTAGCAACCACTCATAGGAGATCTGGTTATTGGGGTATCCAGTAGGCGAATGAGTAAAGAAGGCATCCAGCTTCTCCTCAAAGTCGATATTGCTATGACGACTCTTAATATTTGTCCTTGCAGGATAGATAATAAGTTGAGGCAAAACTATTCCAGATCCTGAAACAGCTTCAATATCAGTGACCCAACTGCGGTCACCATCCTGAATAACCTTTGGATTCCTCCTTGATATTCTGCAAATGACCTGACCCCTACCAGAGAGCCCAAAGGCAAATCCCTTCTCATCCTCATTCCAAATATTCTGATCGTGAACATGAAACTTGCAGCGAGTATTGTAAAACCGATTCAGGTGGAATTCAAAGGATTAATGGTCTGTAGCAAGTGCCCTCTCCATGTCTTGTAGGTTCCCACCCTTGGAATGAATTTCTGGATGCCAAATTAAAAACTGTTGTATCCAGTTCTCTCCTACCTTCTCTGCTTTTCCTTGATCTTCCTAAATGCCATAGACAATTTTATAAGCATGAGAGCTACATGGAGGCAACCTATAATCATCCACCTTTCAAACTACTTGACCAAGACCTTCTCCTTTTCATTGCTGAGAAGTTGCTAATTGGGATAGCATTCAATTGCTGGCTGCATGCGATCTTAATACCAATTTTTAGTGTTATGTTGGAAATCCTAGACTGTAGACTTGCTTTGCGAATTGACAGTCGAGGAGTAGTTCAGAGAGCTTCACCAGCCTTTGGTATCCTGTTCTCCTGCAGGGATTTCATTTTTGGCTTTCTTTGTTATAAGCAGAGTTTTTTCATAAAGTTTTAACTAAAAGAGGCAAGGAGATCACTTTGGAAAAATATTTGTCAAAACTAGTAATATTGAATTTAGTAGCTAACTTTATATATTTTAGATTTTGAGGCAACAACTTGTGCAACCATTGAGAATACTCTACCCATTATATATATGTGAGCAACAATGGGTTTAAGGCAGCGCAGGGGCCATTGTGCTTGAACATAGTCATATTTGTAAAAATTGACAATTAATTCAATAATAATGACAAAACTGTCTATATTTTTATAATTATATCATATAATGAATGCTTATCTCATACACAGATTCTATTGATATCTTATGTATGAAAGAGTTGGGCATTGTGGTTTTATTCACATAGTTATTGCAATATATAATAAAGCCTGGTGATTCATACATAGGTGTTCACGCATAACTCCCAAGATTATGTTAGGTCACAACCTACTGCGAACTTGACACCTGGAGTCGGGATTCTTTCTTCGTGTTGCAGCTTTTTAATTCTAACTGAATTGATCTCCTCCTGTTGAGGTAATGCCAATAGAAGCTGTTTTGAGTTTTCTTAACCCTATATAACTAAGATAAGTAAGTTTTGATTATTATAGATATTTTCAAAGTAATGAGACTTAAGTAAAGCCTGGGTAGCATGCTCAGCTTCCTCCTCTTTATGGTACTCTGACAATCTTCTTAAAGCATCATATTTGCCTCATCTTATTCAAGGTCTGCTATTCATATTAAAGTTAAAATCTGCGAGCTTCGAAGACTATTGAATTGTACTTGCTTATCAGGGCTTTGTTTTAAGTAAATATTTAAGGTTTTGATGATTCGTATATATTGTAAAATGTTTATCTGTCCCTGCAGGAACATGTCACCATTCTTGTAACACAACAATTTTCCCAATAATGCCTGGTCATGGATGTCATAATTGAGTTCCGCTATAGTCTGCTCTCATCACTGCTAAGCAATCAGATTTAGCGATTTGTACTAGCATTGAGACAGGAGACATGCCAGTGGGATCATCACAGGCATATATTTCGACACCAGTCTTCTCTTGGGATGGAAGTGACATAATATCAGGAACTGTGATGAACCCGCCCTTGATCACCTAAAACACTAGTTGTTATTATTCTCTCACAGAAAGATCCTTAGGGTTCCCCTAAAGCAAATCTTGTATTTGCGCACATTGTGCAATGATATCCTACATGAATCGTCAGTAGAAGTTTGTCAAGTAATAAATATAGGAATATCTTTTAGCAATATTGGTGGTTTCCATGCCTTGATGGATTCCACTTCATGGTCACTCATAGTTACGCTATTTACAGCCAAAATATACCCCTGAGTGCCTATAATATGATATGGAATATGGCTTTCGTAAGTGATATAGATATTCACTATTCTGGGACTCTATATAAAATATTGCTAACTAATGTAATACAATCATTCCGTGATTTATATTATATAAATATATTGTTAAAGTATACTTCTATCCCTGCATCATGGAAGTTTTTCAGGATCATAGTCATTATTGACTGGAAGGTGGCTGGGCCATTTATTAGAACAAATAGTATGAAATTATATACATATAAGCCATATTGTGTCCGGAAATAAGTTTTCTTTTCATCTACCTGGCTTACATGGATTAGTTGGTAACCTTCCTTAAGATCCAACTTGGTAAAATAGAGACTTATTTAACAAAGTCTAGTTGTTCTGTTATCAGAGGTAGAGTTTATATCCCGTATTTAGTGACTATGTTCAGCCCACAGTAGGTAACAACCAACCTTCTACGTGAATCTGGCTTTAGCACAAAGATTAATGAAGCTCCTAGTGGAGATTTGGTATTGGAGATTTTCCCTTGTTTGAAAATATCATACAGATATGTTCGTAGTTCTTTTCCCTGCTTTTCTGAGACTGGAATTATTTTTCCCTAAGGTGGTTGATTATGTGGTTGGAGATTAAAGACATGGTTGAAATTTTGATAAGCTAGTCATTTCACAGCTGTACAGGTACAAATGCGGTCTTTATAATTTGTGGTATTGTGCTAGTAGAGTATCAGGGATTAGTTCTTCCTTATCCTCTAAGCTTGCAGCCCGTTTAATAACGACACCCTCAGGGCCTTCGAAAACCTCCCTATCTCATTGAATCCGGCTTCCCTCATGTTCTGCCAACATCTGCAGCCTACATCTTGCTTCTTCAAAGATTGTTACAAATCGTGACTTAGCAATACGGAATGTTTCACATGACTCACGATTTGTGAGATCATTTATGATTATGATGTTTGATTTGATTTATTGTTTCATGACTCACGATTGTGAGGTCATGTGATGTTATTACTTTCGCACCTGACTACAAGTATGAGTCAGGGGTTTCACGCATGTGACGCTATTAGCGCACATGATCTTTTATGGAAATTGGATACTATGGGGATTGTATACTATGACTC
>QFET01004252.1:0-42500 GCA_003316355.1 Tuber calosporum
CTGGCAAACTACAATTTTAAGATTGTTTACCGCCCAGGAAAGCGAGGAGGAAAGCCAGATGCACTAAGCCGACGGCCGGAGTACCGTCCAGAGGAGGGAGCTGCGCATAGCGAACAGTCAATACTCAAGCCTACACATTTACAAATTTCTCTGGTATACATGAATGAACCAGAAGAAATAACACGAATGGCTACCAATCCAAGTACAAACAACCTGAGGATCAAACTACTGTCCAAACGAGCCAAGATGCCAACTAAAGGATCACGAATGGCAGCCGGACACGACCTTTACGCAATCAACGAGTTCATAATACACGCAAGAAACCAGGTTCTGGTTGAAATGGGAATTGCAGTAGGGTTACCCTCAGGCACTTATGCTCGCATAGCACCCAGAAGTGGTCTAGTAGCAAAACATGGAATTGGAATTGGAGGCGGCGTAATAGATGCGGACTACACTGGAGAGGTGAAAATCATTATGAGAAACTATAGCGACGTGGATTGCCATGTGCGCGAGGGAGATAAAATAGCGCAATTGGTTATATAAAATATAAATACCTCGGAAGCAATGGAAGTCGAAAACCTAGCACCGACAGAACGTAGCAGTGCCGGTTTCGGCAGCTCAGACCCCTCCCCGCGTAGAGGCAGAGCGGAACAGACCTCGATAGTTGTGGCACACCTACAGGCCGACCACAAAGAAAATGAGTATTTTGACACACAGGACTGGGGTGAAAAGTCCAAAATAGGGCATGCAACTTGCGTGATGACTAACGCCATAATATCAAAAGCAGATATAAGGAAATATGACCAGCAATTATTGGCAAACATTAAGCAAGCGGCCATAGGGGACCCAGACTGGCAGCAGCGCAAGAGCGAGCTGGAAGAATTGGAGAAGGGAGGAAAACCATTTCCTGCCAACTGGACAGTAGTAGAAGGACTACTGTACTACAAGAACCGTTTATATATCCCAGCCAACGAAGCGTTACAAACAACGATTACCCTAGGATGTCATGACTCCTAGGTGGCAGGACATTTTGGTCAAGAAAAAACCTTGGAGATCACATCACGAGACTTCTATTGGAAAGGCATTGCCAACTGGATGAATGATTACGTCCGCTCATGTGACGAATGCCAACACAATAAGTCCCCGCGGCATGCGAGGTATGGTCTATTACAACCCTTGGAAGTGCCATATGCAGCATGGCCATCCATTTCCACCGACTTTATAACACAACTACCAGAGTCGCAAGGACGAACGCAAATAATGGTAGTTGTGGATCGGTTTACAAAGATGGCACATTTCATCGGTGTGGAGGAAATGCAATGGCAAAGGATATAGCAAATGTATTCTTAAGAGAAGTCTGGAAGCTACATGGGCTTCCATCAGAAATCGTTTCCGATATGGATGCAAAGTTCTCCGGAGAATTTTGGGATTCACTTTGCAAAAGTCTCGGAATATAACGAAAAATGTCAACTGCCTACCATCCTCAAACTGATGGACAAACCGAAAGAACCAACCAAGTGCTGGAAGGTTACTTAAGGAACTTTGTCAATTACGATCAAAATGATTGGTATCAGTTGTTGCCATTAGCCGAGCATGCCTACAATAATTCGGCAACAAACGCACATAGACTTTCCCCGTTCTATGCCAACTATGGTTTCCACCCGCAGACTGAATGGATGAAGGAACGAGAAGCCCGAAATCCAGGAGCCCAATTATATGCTCACTGGATGAAGACAATACATCAACAGGCCAAAGAAGCATTAGAACAAACCCGAGAAAATATGAAGAAATATTACGATCGAAAGGCAAAAGAACAACCTGACATCAAACCTGGAGATCAGGTTATGCTCAAGGCAAAGAACATCTGAACTAAGCGACCATCGAAAAACCTTAGTCCGAAGCTCTATGGCCCGTAAAAAGTATTGGAGAAAAGAGGAGACCGCGCCTTCAAACTGGAAATATCACCGCGATGGAAAATCCATCTGATATTCCATGTATCCCTGTTGGAACCATACCGCACCTCCTCCAGGCCACAGCGGGAACAACCACCCAGAGAGCCGGAAGATGTTGACACGGACTTGGAATGGGAAGTAGAACGTATTGTGAAGAGTGAAATAATCTCATACACAAGACGGGTACGTGGATGGAATAAACAAATTCGTGAAATACGATATTTTGTTAAGTGGGCTGGGTGCTCAGAGGATGAAAATACCTGGGAGCCACCAGAGCATTTAGAGCATGCTAAAGAATTGGTGGAGGAGTTTCATAGGGAAAATCCGGAAATGCCATCCAGGGCAGAAGTTGAATGATAGGAAAAGGTTTTCCTGGCGTGGACAAGCAAACGCGGCAGGTTTTTCACCCTACCCAATCGAGTTCATAATGGATCTATGTATTATAATAGTATTTACTTTGTTGCAAGAGGGGGAAAATCGGACCCAGAGGTATTCGAGGCGAAACCTCGGAGGAGGAAGCTCGTGTTAGGCACATAACTCCCACAAGGGCCCAGAGGAGCAGTTTGAGAGCTCTGGGTTTGAAACTCCACAGACTAATACCCCCCTCCGGCCCCGACGTTGGCCCCGGATGAAAGCACTGGCGCCTTGTGCAGTTGCTCACAATCATAGAAAGAAGAAATATTGGAGCACCTCTCGTAACACCGTATACGTCGTCGCCGTCCTGCCGTCCGGATCCTGTCCGCAGTGTATATAAGAGGGCATCTCTGGCTACGCCTGGGAAAAAGAACCAAGCGATTTCGTTAAGAACACGCAGAGTTACATCCCGTTGGAGTCAAGAGACTAAAACAATGTCCGGAAGCTCAGGAGGGAGTGGTATACGGCCTATTCCGCAGAGAATAGTACCAAACCCCAAATGAATGCCTATCATAGGCAAGCAAGCCTATCGGAATATGTTGATAAAGAGAGGCAGTGAAGACGAGAAGGCAATTGGGCCGATCGTGAACACAAGTCATCCTGAAAGCCCTCTGCAGAGCCGGATATCACGCCTCGAAGTGGATTGGGTCGACAACCAAGTTGGCCCCTTGGTGTTCTAAGACACTATTGGGAGATTCCAAACTGGACGGTCATAGTTTATACAGCAGAACGAAGGTAAACATCTCTTACCGAGTGGGCCCACCAACCATCGGAGAAAGGAGAGCTCTGATCACACGATTAGCTGTGCAGGGAAGAGATTTTTCAGGGTCAAAGGGGGTTCGCTCTAGAATTCGAAGTAAGGAATTAGTTAGAAGATACATGGTTATAGGTAGATTTGATGTAGTCCGCGAACACTCAGACGCGGGATATAAATATTGAAGTGCCTCCTGAGCTTTACACCTCATCAAGCAACGGAGAAGAGATCTGATCAATATCATACGTTTTTACTCAAAAATCTTTACCTACTAGCCTTCCTAGACAATCTCCGTTTACGAAGTAAAGATTTAAGCCTAGTTCGATTTGTTTGCCCTTAGAATCAACTACCCTTAATAGAAAAGTCAAAGGATCTCAATATTATATGGGTATTCAGAATACCTGAAGAAAAGTGGCACAAAGACTATATTCATGGGGTTATCAAGGGGCCAAAAATAAAGCTAATAGTTTGGGCTCATATTTGGGGCAGTAATAAGGGTGCTCTGATGCCTATTTTTGACAAGAGGGTCAATAGATTTGAATATATTTTGTTTTAGAAGATAGTTTAGTTAATACTTGACAGGAGGTAAAGGACAGAGTTGGGGATCCTATCTTTCAGCAGTATAGTACAAAGATACATACTTAAAGAGATACTATAGCTTAGTTTGACAAAAACAATATACAGGTTATGTAATGGCAATCTAATTCTCCTGACTGCAATTCTATTAAGCACCCTTGATAGAGGATGAAACAAAAACTACGCCTGCGCTCTCCTAATATCCACATGTCCAATGTCCGCCCAGATACCCTAAGAAAAATGTAGCTGAAGCTCTGAATCACGTTATTACTCTGTATATTGAAGGGGACCTTTTGGAATGGTTATAGGAGTCTATGCATAATGGAGTTACTATTTTCTTGGATGCAAGAGGACGGTATAAAAAACAGTAACTTTTTTTGGTTTCTAATTTTACATATGGCTTATCTTATATCTATTCTATATCTACACATTGTTGCAGTTGATTCTAAGCAGTTGTAGTTTTATAGGTAGTAAATTTATAGTAGTAGTGGGGTTGCCATTCATCTAGATGAATCTTTTTTTACCTATACTTTATATTGGCTTTTCAAATATGTTTCTTTCTGTCTATACTGTATACCAAATAATTTGTACCTGGGTACACCTTGGCATTTAGCCACAAATTGAAAAAGTGAAACTTGGTTCAATTCCCCAAGTTTTGATAGTCATTTTTGATATGTTCAAGCCACAGTGATTCCATAATAATATCATATTATGATACACATATGATTTCTTATTATTTTTCAAAATGAGCCTGTATAAGTTAAAACCTGACTATTGGGCCCCAACTACAAAATATTTATTTTTGCTTAACCACCTAGCTGGTTATTCAAAGTATATGTACAGTAGCTCAGAAAATATTTTAGAACTCTATATGACCTCTGTAGCATGTTTTATGTCCCCAAAACTAAAAAATTCACAAATGAACTTTTTACCATCTAAAATAACTTTAGCTGCTTGTACATCTATAGAATGAGAAATCATAAGTAATATCTTACTAGTTGTTCTGTTATAATTCTTTGAAGTTGGATGTAGCTTGTACAACCATAATGTCTTGCTTATGTAATATGATTGGTATACCCCAAGATGTAAATTTTGAAAAACTGTCTTTCAATAGTTTAGTAATATTGATAGTACATAGATGTTTATTTATCTTGCATATATTTAATAATAATTATCTTTATCTTCTCAGAAACCTCTTTCTAAATTATTTTCACTTTTCAAACTGTATGATCCCTTGAACCTTATTAGTTAGAAGTAACTGTAGAACAAATCAGCAAAGTGTTTCCTGGGCCAATTTTACTATTAAGGCTAAAATCAGAAAAGAGTATTTGATATATGGAGCAAGTATAGCCCTTATACCTCAGAACATATTCAATCTACCTGGCTTTATACAATCCTATCATCTACTGTAGTTGAGCAAGCTCAATCTATAAAGTCTACAAGAACTAAACAGGCTAGTATGACAGATTTCTTCATATTTATCACTATTCCAAAGAATATCATGCAAACTATAACTACCATGAGAGTATATAAAGAGCAGTAAGAGTTGGAACATAGAGTAAAGGATTAGGAAGAACTTGTTAGAATACAGGTTTCTACATAGAAAGGGATAGAGATAGGTAATTTGCCTAAAAGAAATTGTTGTCCACTAGGGAATAAGAATAAAAAATCATGCAAAACTATGTAGTTTAAAGTTATTGGTAAATTTGAAATCATAGCTATAAAGCAGATTAGCTAAATGGAATTTTAATAGTTATAGAAATATTTTAAAGTTTTTTTTAAGGGTGTAGTATTTCTGTGAAGATATAGGTAAACTAAAACTGGTTGTATCTCAAAACCTTTTGTTTTGGCAGCCATTGTTGTAATGCATTTTCCTGCAATTTTCAAAAAAGCCCCATGGTCAGGTTTTAACTTATACAAGCTCAAATTACTGTAGCTTGACAATAACTCTAAATACTATAAACTTGACAGAAGTTGAACCCAAGTTTATTAACTTTAATGCTAAGGCGTCCCCAGTTTCAAATTATATAGTACAAAGTATAGACAGCCAGAACCATAGCAAAAGCTGCACAATGTAATAGTTATAGCAAAATGATAATATCAATCTTTGAAGTGCAAATAAAAATATGTAACTAAAGTTCTCTCATAGTGTCAAATACACTTGTACTATTGCTATCAATGTTGACTACTTAGAAAAGTATAGAATAATATTAATTCAAATAATAGCCTAACTATATGAAAAGAAAAATGTAAGAAAGAAATACTATTCCTTTTCAACCTGACTAAGACATAAAAGTGTGTCAAGATCCAACACCAGTTTTAGAGGTTGAATAAATGGGAAAACAAGTAGTAGTAGCATAAATAGAGGAGGCTAGGCCTAAAATTAGGCTAAGGCATTGATGCAGCACAGACTCTTAACTATAGGATACTAACTATAAAATCTAATACTTTAGATAGTTCTTGAAACTCCATTCAAGGTGTGGATATAGTTAAAGGTCTCATTATATGATTCTGCAAACATTGAGGTAGTGGAATAGTTAATATTACTTTGCACGTAAATAGCTGCCTGCTTGCTCGTACTAGTGTATATTTAATAAATCTGCATACCTGAAAGTAGTTGAGACTTATCAAACTATAGTTGAAGAGACGGCTTCTATCAGTAATACTAAGATGGTGGAGTACTACTGTACCACTCTATATGAAGTTAGCTTCCAGAAGTCTTTTTCATGATGGAATCGGATTATGTTTATAAAGCAATATTGCTGAAAAGCTTCTTCCAGGAGGAGGGTAAAGTCGATATATGGGTTGACAGACAGGTTGGTAGCCTAGCATCTCAGTTAGTGGCAAATTCTAATGATAGGATAGTGGCAGTAGACTCCTAAGATAGACCCTTCTTGATTCTACAAAACTAGTATATCATTGACCTGCAATCTATGTAGGAAGGATTATATGAAGTCTCATACCAGAAGGTTATAGTACATGTAAAATGTGGGGGGCAAATATGCGAGAAGTGAGTTGATCTCAGGTGGAGCAGTTGGCCAGATCAAGTGCTGCTATTCTACGCTAGTAGTAACATCCAGGTTAGGTGGAGTGATGTAGCTCTTACAGGGTAGGATAGTTACAAGTTTGAATGGAAAGCAGTTAGTAACTAATCCCTCCACTTCTCTCCAGCTGACCTATATCTTACCTCGTATACCAGTGTTAGGAACAAGCAAGTTAGAGCTGTCGGACGGGATTGTTTATAAGAGTCCTATGCTTCAGTGTCCAATATAATATGTTGGGACTCGGATGCAAACACCTTCTGATAAAACTTTCCTTATTAGTGCAAAAGTATTATGAGTAAGGGTAAGTTGTTCAGTTAAGTCAGCTGATATTGCCATATTTGTAGTTAACCAGTAGCTAAGCCAGTAGACTTTTGTTAAAGGGTAAATTATAAATCTCTCTAGAGAGTTATCCTATAGTGAAATATAGGTCAAGTCAACTGGAGTTGACCAGTAACAAGTTCAGTCTTGATGAAGGAGAAACCAAATCCCAAGACGGCAGCCTTCTTGTAGACGTAGGTGTCGTAATACTGAAGAAGCTGTGTAATACTCTGATGTGACAAAGATCTACAGTACAAAACAAAACGATACTCTCTTAGTAGTCACTATGTGTAAACCAAAATTCCCAAGTTTGCTATCAAGATCTTATCCTGTTATTCACACTGCCTTCCCATTCACGTTTCCGTATACTGACTAACAGAACTAATAAATTGACCCTAATTCAATAAAACTAGATACCGTCTGTCCTGGTGTTACGTTGGTTACAAGAATCTACTAAAATCTATTACGACCTACAGGGCACAGTCTCCCAATGCGACCGCCTCCGAGTGCTGGAAACCCTACTACGGTACATGGACCCAATCGCGGTTAAACCTGGAGTTGGCAAGAGGGATTTCCACAGGTGCAAGTTCGGTGCCGACAGAGGTGTCTTAGTATTCGCATGCTTGACAGCTATGAGAAAGGATCTGAGTTTAAATTTAAATTTGGCGGGAAAGCGGGGAGTAC
The DNA here is from genome assembly GCA_003316355.1 of Tuber calosporum. NCBI lineage: Eukaryota > Fungi > Ascomycota > Pezizomycetes > Pezizales > Tuberaceae > Tuber > Tuber calosporum. The sequence goes on from QFET01004252.1 coordinate 7,743, forward strand.
TAGGGATTCGCATCGGCTGATTCATCTTGCGGGGCAGGGAGGCGATTTTGGGGAAGGTGGGGGGAGAGTTACAGAAGAGCGTTGTTGAGAAGCTTATCAAGAGGTATTTGAGAATGGAGGGGAAATTAAGGATCATGGGGTTTTGATCGCGGCTGTGGCAAAGGCAGAGTTAGAGGAGGGTAAGGCGAGAGTGTGTAGTTGGAGAGCAATTTCGGCGGGGAGGTTGGGAATGTGCAAATGATAGGGATCGGAGAGGTGCCGAACTTTCTATTAATGGTAGGTGGCAGATTGGCGGTGCATAGGATCATAATATGGAGTTTGTAAAGATCTTCGAACGAGTTGCTCATCATGTGTGAGTGAGAAGAATGATAAAAAAAGGCTCATGCTTTCCTGTTTCTGCCAAATAGTGTTGGGGGCAAAAAATTATACCTTAGCATACGGTTTCAACAGGAGTGTTGTCCACGATTGCTTCTCCTAATTCGGTCTTTAAGGTCCTCCCGAACAGCTCTAGCAGTACTTCAAAACAGATCTTGGAAATAGCGGGATCGTATCTCCCCTTCGAAAGCTCATCACGAATAAATCTGGGTACAGGGTATCAACATCGGCACGGATACGATGGTCGAGGGTAACTTACGCATGCTGAGCGAATGCAAATTCATGAAAACTAAAGAGACGTCCCGTATCATGCAGTTCTTTGCGAATCAAGTCTCTCCCAGCAGGCGGAACATGGTTATCCATTTTTCCAAATATCTATCCGTATTAGCCCCTCGTTCACTCAACTCCCTAACCAAACTTAGTTGGAGGAGACAGACCATCGCCAATTCCCCATGAATCTCTCCAGCCCTCTTGAGCGAATCGTCGTTCTTGCCTAGGCCTAATGTGGCACAGTGGATATCTACCATGAGATATCAATATCAATTACCCACCCATAGTATTCAAGATTGTAACAAACTGAAACGAAAAGGGTCATCAATCTTACCAGTTGCAAAGTAGCAAACAGCACTCAAAACCCTCCTATCGAGCGCGCATCTAAAAGCCAAATGACCACCTAGGCACATCCCAGTGGCTCCGATTCGTCCTGACAGTTCGTGAGCAAATGCTTCCAAGGTATGGGCCCAGTGATGGAAATAGAAACAAACCATTACAAGTATCCAACCCTATCAACAGATCCACTGCCAACTTTGCGTCCTCGTCATAAGCCTCCACCCTCTTCTCAATCTTGAACCTATTCCCATCATCCGTCCCCTGAGCATCATACTCCAACGGTTCCGGTCCAACAAACTCGTGGAAAGAGCTAGGAGCAGCACAGATATACCCTTGACCAGCAATCTGCCTGGCGAAGCGAGCGACTGGTCCGGTGACCTGGTAGATCTCGGAGAAGACTACAACGCCGGGAAACTTTGCTTGGGGGTAGTTGGGGATCGTAGGGTGGAAGAGGTAAATCCTCATAGGGGTCCCGGAGACGGTGGTTTGGGCATTATGGTGGGTTTCTTTGATGAGCATTTTGATCAAAAGGTATTTTATTTTTATTTTTTCAGTTTCTTTATTTTGTGAAAGAGATGTAGGAATTGATTGCCGAAAGGGGTGGCTGGGCGAGTGTGACCCCGCTGTGGGAAGCTGATCATGATAGCTTTGATGGGGCAGCAGGTATTGGTGGAATGGGATTCAGTGCTTTATTTCGGCTGCAACTGTAAGTACCGGACTTGTTGTACCAGTGCAGACTATCCCTTTGTTTGTTCCCGAATTTCACAGCCTGTTAATGTGCCCGCGGGAACAAAAGCCACTCTCGACACCCAAGATAATATGATGCCAAGACAAAAGAAGAATAGGTCACGATTACCCAACATAACCATGATGGAAAGTAGATTGTCAGTGCAGATTTGCTCCCAATCACTCGAATAGTCCAGTGTTCAATATTTTGAAACCTATGCTAAATGTCTCAGCGGTTATTGTAAGAGAATCGTAGGTTATTTCTTTGTTCAGAATGGACTACGGTTTTGTGCCACACTCATCCAGGCTGCAAACTTCTGGAGTACAGTAGTTTTGACAACGAAATCAAACAAAGGGATACACGGGACTAGAAGAAAACTTACCTATTGAATTAATCAACCCGCATAGTTTGAAATCATGAATCAAGCTCAAACTTGTTACATAAATAGGAACAATACCAATTTTCATAGATAAACCCTCTCCGCTCACTTCTACTTTTTTAAAATTCAACTTTCCCAACCTCCTGCAGTGTTCATAATATCGTCTGATCGATTCTGGTGTGGTATTGTGCTGTGCTGTGCGTACAGTATCACCTGTCGCGACTTGCCGCTTTCGTCCATCTTTTCACTTCATACTAGAGTATGTTTTCGGGCACTCAGATCTCTAAACTATCAGTTAAGGCGTAAGTAGGGCCTATTTGAGGGGCCTCTGCTTTCCCCATGGTGGCTATAGTTTCAATTGGTGAAGTCACAATTAGGGCACCAGATCGGCAGCATTATAAGCCTAGTGTCTGCCGGCAAGAAGTGTTACTCGTACTTACCTTCGAACTAAAAGTGTTTGGAAACAGGTACGGTGGAGGGGTCACTTTCGACTCCTATCGTGCTTCCATCGGCCGCTTTTCTATGCTGTGCACGATATCGGAATTTCCTCCCCAGTTCCTGTTCCACAAGGGCATTCTTACTTACGTAATACACATAATCGCGCAAGTTTGTCAAGAACTGAACGCGGCAGTCACGTGCATTTTTTTCCCCTGTCATTTCGCCTCACCCAATTCGTCCTCTCCCCACCTCTCGCCCTTTGCGTCTTACATTTTCCTCCACCGCTGTCAACTACCTTCGAGTCTGCAAAACAGTTCAGAACGATTGACAACGCAATATTTTCCCCTGTTTTAACATATTATTAGATTTGCGCTGCTACGTTCCTGACACGCTTGAGCTGCGCTAGGGTTCTAATTACTCGTAATCCAAGAACCCTCTTATTTGGTACCTAGTAATGGCACACAAACACCCGAGTCCCATTTTCGACGATGTCCCGGAGGATTCGGAGTCTGACAGCGACACTGACTCCATCGGTTTAACTTCTACTGTGGCAAGTGAGGAGGACCCAGACGATACCTATATCGTTGAGAACATACTGGGCGAGAAATGGATAGAGTCGGAGAGTAAAATGAGGTATCTGGTAAAATGGGAAGGTTATCCTATTACCCGAGCCTCTTGGGAGCCGCTTGAAATGTTCGATGACCAGAATACTGTACAGGAGTGGAAAGAGAGCCAGAGAGCCAATTTCCGCCAACCGTATTCTCAATTTGACTATAGGAAATGGGATGAAGAGAGGTTGGCCGAGTTTGAGGCTCAGGAAGATAGGAAGCGACGCAGGGCTAAGAAGCGTTACAAGCAAGAGCGTCAGAAAAAGTCGGCTTCAAGCAGACGCGGCAGGAGCCGCCAACCTAAACCTACTGATAGATATACTCCTGGTAACGATGAAGTTTCCGACGAGATTACGGATTCGGATGCGCCACTCGTGTCACGCAAAGGGAGGAGACCCGTTGTTATGCAAGGTGAGGATGAGCAGGGTGTTAGTTCCGATAATCCCTTAGCCTTTGGATCAAAGAACCAGAACCGGCAACCGGCAAGTTCCAAACGGGTACGGGGGAGTGGCTACAAGAGCGATTCAGAGGGTGCAAGTTATAAGGTTCATTGGTCCAACTCGGAATACTCTTGAGGTATTGATAGCTAATATGGCTGTGATAGAAGCCAAAGCGTAGGGCAGGAATTATGCCAGGAGGTGTAGCTGCTCAGCAGTCGAGTACAGTAAGGGGCGCGAGGCCTCCTGTTGGACCGGCCTCGCAAAACCCACGACTTGGAGCACTGGATTTGGGGCAAACACCAAATGAATCACCGTTATTGAAGCCTGGGCCAACGAAGCTCGGGCCGTCAAAGAAACTTGAAACTTCCAAATTTGGAGCTTCAAAGTCAGAACCTATCAAGCTCTTGCTTTCCAAGCCAGTATCTAGAAAAATAGTACAACCGGCAAGGTATATCACGAGCCCAACGGGCACTACTGGTTCGGGGCTTGCTATGGCAACTCTTCGTTCCATGCCCAGGACTTTTTCTTCTATGAATAGGCTCAATAAGAGGTCTCGTAATGAACGATCTCCTGACCCCAAGGCACTGCTGTTATATGACCCGGCTATCCCGCCTACCCGTCGCAGGGAATCCTCAGTGGAAACCGATATACTATTCCCAAAAAATTTAAACCACCCTGGAATAAATAAACATATCGTAGAGGATAGGAGGCAGTCTCCTCCTCGCAGTCAATTCCCCTTCGAAACTGATACACTATTCCCAAAGGACCTAAACCACCCTCGAATAAACAAACATCTCGTAGAGGGTAGGAGGCAGTCTCCTCCTCGCAGGCAATTCCCCTTCGAAACCGATACACTATTTCCAAGAGACCTACACCACCCTGGAATAAACAAACATCTCGTCGAGGATAGGAGGCAGTCTCCGCCTCGCAGGCAATTCCCCTTCGAAACCGATACACTATTCCCAAAGGACCTACACCACCCTGGAATAGACAAACATCTCGTCGGGGATAGGGGGCAGTCTCCTCCTCGCAGGCAATTCCCCTTCGAAACCGATACACTATTCCCAAAGGACCTAAACCACCCTGGAATATACAAACATGCCGTCGAGGATAGGAGGCAGTCTCCCCCTCTGGGGCCCTCCAGTATGGGTTATCAAGAAAGAGACCATGGTCAATCCCATGATGGGGACTTGATTATGAGTTCTGCCCCCGAGGACGGGTTTATCTCCGCTCCTATAGTCGATAACGAGTTGGGTATCGGGAAATCTATTCCGCGTCGTGATCCGAATGAAAAGGTGTTTGATTGCGAGCTACAAATTCAAAGGGATAATCAGATAGAATCCCTTGGGCTTGTTCATTTCTTGGGCTTCAGTACTCAGTTCTTAGAGTATCTTGACAGATTAGGTGTAAGAGAGCTGCGCGTGACAAAACTGCTTGCCGATAGTCATGTTTCTGGTACTATCACCAATGTAAGCTTACACCGGACCGTTTCGTTTACTATTTCTAACTTTAGTAAGTTGATACACAGTATATATGCTAATTCAAGAAATTTCAATTTAGGAGATTGGTCAACCACAGGAATTTGCGGATGTTACAGTTGATAATGCTGATAAGGCACAGCCTCTAATTATTACTCTAGCTAAGTTCCATGCTTTGGGGATTATCAGAGAGGCTGGGTTTACTATTGGGATATTTCAACCCTCCAGCGATAAAATCACAGCCTCGTTCAAAACCCAGTTACAAAAACAGAAAACCCCGCTGAGAGCTATAGCCTATTCTAACTGGCAGATCCCGGAACCGTCTCACGATCTTGTATCCGCCGAACAGCACGAAATTGGAGGCCATATGACCCAGTATCTCCACACCTTATGTGAAAAGGTTCTTAATATTTCATTTGAGACACTTATCGCACGTACAAGGTCCAATCCTGATGGGGTTCGCAACTTTGTAATTTATTGCCCAGATGGTCGGTTTTACGAAAAACTGGAAATGGAGAACAGTTTGATATCGCTTGGGCTGAAGGCACTAGATTCGGAGGAGCTTCTCGCATGTCTTGCCCGCGGGAGGAAGATTATCATCTTGGTAACACATTTTCAACAGTTTGCGTATTTTCAAACATCTTACATACTAAAACTTGATTAGGTCCATTTTACAAACCAATTTGGCTTACACCTACTTCCGAACCTCAAGCTCCTACAGGCTCGGGAACATTTATTTTTCTTTTTCGGGACAAGATTGATGTACAACGGAGGAGCTATGCATATAGGCGCTCGCCCAATCAGGTTCTGGTCTTTCGGGACATTGATATTGGCAACCCCAAATCTTGCTCTAAATAATCCACCTATGCTGAAACGCCTTTTAGACTACCAGGTCGGCATTTCCAAGGTCCCGATATTTGCGCAAACTAGCTAATGGAAACAGGCCGCCAAGGCAGGAAGTACTACTCTTTGTATGGTATCTGCAGTAGTTGCAAAAGTGGAGGACCGGATTACTTCTAATCCCGGAGGTTATGAAAATCCACAGGCTATCCTTGAAGCAGTATACCAGATGCAGGATGCCGCGGGAGATGAACTCCAGGTTTCCTCAATAGAAGGAGTAAGTTGCAGTTTTCAGATAAGCTATAGGTATTGAGTTTATGCTGACTGTCCGGACAGGTGAGCGAATTGGAAGTAATCGCCGACGCATTTGCCCACCATCAGGCTATAAACTGCACTCTCTATAGGCGTTTCATAATTGCGCATGCTAAGGAGGAAGTACTACCCAGTATTGGAAAGCGTTACGGATGTGTGAGTAAATACCATTCTCAAATAACCTTGTCGGTTGGATAGTAGTTCTAATAGGAAAAATGTGTATGGCCCGAAAAGTTGGAGTTCCATAACCCGGACTCCTTGTTCGAGGTTGTCATGAAAGGTGTTATCCCACCTACTAGGGCGAAACTCTCCCCCTTGGAGGGAATATCAAAAAAGGGTTTATAAAAACCTAATCCAGTTTCAAAAAGCGATTTTGCTCAGGGGAAACTGAGGACAGAGGGATATCGGGAACCTGACAGTTGAACATTGTCAGGATGGTAGAGACAGCATAATGGGGTAATCAGATGGAGGTAAAAGTTCAAAATTTCATTAGTAATCCTAGTTGGAGCAGGTGATTAGTAATCATACTAGTGCAAAAAGTACAAGTATGATTCTGAATACTTGTAATCAACTTTTTGAATTACTCAAATTTCATTCAACAATAGAAAAGTGAAAATCAAAATTCAAGTAACTACAGTATGTGTGAAATGAGTTATTTAGTAGGGGTTTTGAAAGTTGAGGAAAGAGGCGATGATAAAATGAGTAGTATTCAGCCATGCAGTACCACACACTAGGGCACCAATCAAGAGCACTCAACTGCATGCAAGCATTTCAATTGACATAATTGAGGTCCCCAAAAATTAGTTTTGTTAAACAAGGTAGGCATTTTGTTTACTGTTGCATTATAAAAGTAGGTTAATTAATCAAGGATTCAGTTAATAGTGCTAAAACAACTACTTCACCAAACTATTACAAGTTGTATTCTTTAAAATTACTGTGGACAGAGATTATCTTTGTCATTGGATATTATTATTAATTTCTAGTAGGAGCTTGACATATTAGTCATGGATTGATAGTTGATGGTACAGCTAAATACTTGTCACATAGGCTTTATCAAAACTAATACTCCAATCTTGACTTTTGAATTACCTCAAAAGCTATACCTCTACCTGAGAATCATGTATTGGGTGGTAAAGTAACCCATAGTAAAACAAGGTATTTTTGTCTACACATAGCATACTACAAATACAACAGTAAGGTACCTTTGTCCACTTTTTTAACTTTGAAAACCACAGGTGATTTTCTTAACTTATATGAAATAATTGAATATTATGACAATACTGTAATGCATGTGGAGGGTGGTTGAGGTAGAGTGGGTATGTGGTTATCGAGCTGCAGATGTTTTGGAAAAGTTCTTTAAATATAAAGAATTTTATTAGATATAGATTTAATATACTAAAATAAATCAAGATACCTACAGGGAAAATACATAACTTAACTGATATATATAAACTAGGTTTCTCTTTATACTACAAACTTAATATTAGTAATAGTTTTTATATAACCTAAGGTTATTGGTTAAACAGTTTATTTATAACCAAGCTTTACTGATAGTTATAAATCAATGTATTTCAGATGATAACTAATATTAAAGTAATAGTTTTTTTGTATATAATAGTATTAGAAGTCAGATTTGATTATATTTGTACAGTGACTCATAGTGGTTATTTAGATTTATAAGCAAAATATAGGAAAAACTACATTAAGAAAGAGAAACAACTAGGTAGTTAGTATAATGAAATACCCAATAGGAAGATGGACTTAACAGTTGTAACTACACTAAAAGACTCAAGGTACAATTCACATAAGTTAAAGAAAAAAGCAATTGAATTAGCTGTAAAATTTAATACTGGTAACCAGGAGTTTCACTGAATTCAAGTTCTTCAAAAGGGCACTACGTTATCACAGTAGAGTACTATTCTCAGTCATTCAAGTAGAATTATAAAAGCTAACAACTGCTATCAATACTTGAATCCTGTATCAGGACCCTTCTCTACTCAAAGTTATCAATACTACCTATACTCAGAATTACTTTTAGATATTAGTAGATCACTTATGTAAGTTAAGTCTATTAAGGGGAATAGGAAGCTAAGATGTATTTGCATAATATCAGTAGGAGAGAAAAGCTCTGGTAATTGTTGACTTCGTAGGAGTTAAGTACCAAGTCAACTATGGAACTTATACTAAGTTTAAGAGTCACTTAGTCTAAAGAGTTTGAATATATGAAAACACTACAGTCATATTAGTTTACTTGACCTATTTGCAGCTATTCTTGTAACTGTATAGCTTAGCAAGCAAACAACACTACTGGATTAGAATGATAGGTAGTACCTGGAGCTAAACTTTGTTCACTGTTTCTGCTATTATAAGACTTAATGCCTTCAGGGTTCTGTAATATCTCTCAGTAATAGTATACTATTAGTGCTTATATGTGCTGAACAGGAAAGTTTTATTCAGCCTAACTTAGATTGCTCTCCGACTACTAAAGGCCTTTTGCATCAGATTCTCACTCATCTCATAGGGATATTGGATACTTTAAATACCCCCAGAGTAATAACTAGTCTCAATACTAGAAACATGACGAGGTTGGCAATTGCCCATCCTTATATATATCCCCTCGACAGAATCCGGTTAGTATGATAGTTACAACATATAGAGTAATACTTTACCAACTCTAGTACCTGGATTTTGTTTATCTTTTAGCAAATGCAGTACCTTACTACTGCACAAGTGGCAAATGTCAGGTGCAGAGATATATGATCGGCAGGCTAGAATCCTTAAGATCACTAAAGATTAATTATTTTAGAGTTACAAATTATTTATAGTATTAGGTAAGGGTAACTAGAGACTTTTCTTCATAGATATGAAATTTAAAGTAGGAAACTCTTCTGTTGTTATAGCCTAATTGACCTTGCAAGTCTGCAAAATACTGTTTTAGCTTTGTAGAACAATTAGTATAATGATTCCATTATTTATACTTGCCCTTATGACTATAATTTACTAGGGGCCTGTTTGGCAACCCTGCGACTGGTCCGTTTGTCAACTATTTCCCAGGCAAAAAAGGATTGCCTTGTATTTCAATATGGTCACTTTGTATATGAAACAGTCGACGAACAGAATATTTACAGCGTGGTCAAATAACCCTTATGTTATATAGCTAGATATAGCCTGACACTGGCTATATCTCGGAGCTTGTTTTCCTTGTATATGAGTACATTTAGGCAAAAAGGATAAAACTTCCTGGTTACCACAAAATAAGTCTAATCCATCTTTGCCTTCTTTAGCTTATAGAGTAGCCTCTGACATTCACACAATATATTTAAATTCGAAATTGAAGCAATATTGAGATTATTATGATTAGTATAAAGATTTTGACAAAAAAGCTTTTTTGCATTATAAGATAGGTGATCTTGAGATCCAAGTAGTGCCAGTTTTTTAAATATTTTTCAGTATACAATCCTTTGTTATTAAGGAATTTGGAAATTTTATATAAATTGTGATAATTTTACAGACATTATAGAGTATAATTAACTTTGTCAAATGCAACAACCCTAAATACCTGATTGAAGAATACTTTCAAGAATAAAGCCTAAGTTGCTACCTATTTTTATTAAATTTTATTTACTTTATATATTCTCTGTTAACATACAGGAACCTGTATGCAGCACTAGCTATAGCAAAAACGAAACTTTAATCTCAAACAAACAAACAAAAGAAATATTCAAAACCTATCTCCCAGTTGTAACGGTACTGTCACTGCTCCCACAATGGAGGCTAATCAAGTAAGGAAAGAAAATGACAAAATTCCAAACAAAGTAAGGAAATTCATAAGAGCGTGACAGAGTAGATGTCAGTAAAGGAGGGCAGCCAAGCTGTGCTAGAGTGAGGGTGACCTAACGGCCGGCATGAAGGGGGGGAAGCTAGTTGTAGACTCTAGGATGTAGGCACACAAGGCCTGTAGAAGGTCCACCGAGGACCAGATAGGAGAGCCAGGGCCGAAACCGCTAATGCTAGGAAGGTGGGGGAGGCGGATTGAGGCCTTTGCAGGGCATTGAAGGATTGCATGTACCATGGTCTCTTCATCCTCCTCGCAGTACGGGCAGAGGGGGATGAGATCGGCATCGCCCCAGGAGTAGTTGGAAGCCAGGTAGCTTTTACTTGACCTCATTTGGTGTATCCTGCTAGCCGCAAACTAGTCAAGTCCCATAAAGGGGTAAGGGGACAGGCGCGGGGCATAGCGATAGTAAAGTGGTAGAGAAGCCTGGAGGGTCCAGTCCTTGAGGAGGAGAGCCTTGCAGGCTTCTTTGAGGAAGGGGTAGTTCCTAGTTATTGGTTCAGCAGGGAGGAGATCTGCGGGGAGCAGGTGTGGTGCGGCCAGAGGGAAGGTTCCCACAGTGAGGATAATTGGGAGCAGGGTGTGGCAGAGGGCGTCAATTGGAAGGTCTCGCTTAGGTAGGTGAGGCGGTTTGTACTTGTCCCAAGGGAGACGGATGTAGTTTCGTTTGAGCCCCCGCAGTGCGAAACGTAGTGCCAGCCTGGTGTTGGAGTGGTCAGATATGGGAGAGGAGAGTGGTAATTTAGCTGTAGCAGGATTGATAAGTGGAGAGGAGCAGGCAAGGCGAAGTGCAGTAATGCACCTCTTGTGTGGTAGGAGTGAGGAGATTGGAGCCAAGCAGGCCTCATAATTGAGTATCAAAATGGGGGTAGAGGAAAGGCAGTTAGTGACCCAGCGGATGAATCTGTTCTACAGTGTGGTCATCTTGTCCAGTGTTGCTTGAGTTGGTGAGAATAGGTCAGCCCCATATGTAAGGATTGGGGGAACCAGTCCTGCCGCAAAGCTGCATGCCATGTAGGAGGAGAGGCCTAGGCCTGGTGGGCAAAAGTTGTTTGATAGTGGAGAGGGCAGCCAGAGCGAAGGCGACCCCCTTAATAAAGTGGGTGGTGGTTTCCATGGTGGGTTTGAACCAGTACCCAAGCCAGTGTACTGATGAGGAGGGGGCGAAAAGGGACCCAGTTAGCCTAATTGGGGAGGTGGAGATTGGGGAGCAGTCCTTGGGTGTGCGCTAGTAGATGAGTTTAGTCATGGGGACTGAAAAGGAGACATCTAGCTTGGCTGCCCTGTAAGTAAGTAAGGAAAACACCTGCTGAAGAACCTGAATGTTCCTCCCGCAAGAAACAGAGGAAACAGCAACAGAAAAACCATCAACATAGGAAAAGATAATCCCTAGGGGGATAGAAAAATGCAATCATGAAACATAAATCACAAATAAAAGTGTGGAAATAGGGGATCCTTGGGGGGTCCCAACAGAGACAGGAGAGAATATCGCGGGTGCCCTATAGCAAAGCAGGCAGCATTGCCGATCAGTGAGGAAGGAACGAACCCAGGAGGTCATATATCTGGGGATGCCTCTAGAGCAAAGGAGTTGGGTGAGGGAGGAGGCAGTGATGTTGTCGAAGCCTTCATTGATGTCCAGGAAGAGGGAGGAGACTTTCTTATTGGGGTGTTGGCAAGAACGAACCGCCAGGGAGAGGGCAGCGCAGGCATTGAAGGTACTAGGACGCGGAAGCGTGCTACATTAGTTTCGATCAATTAGGAAGACTGTTCTGGCCATTGGGGCCAGGCGGCATGCCATTATCCACTCCAGTAGCTTGGAGACAGTTTCCAGGAGAACAATGATGCGGAAAGAGGTGGGGGAGGAGTAGTCTTATTTGCCTGTTTTGGGGAGAACAACCCAATTAGCTCTCTTCAGGGGGAGTGGATGATATCCATGTAGCATGGGGGGCCTAATAGGTTGCGAAGTATGGAGGAGTTGGTGGAGTGGACACTCTTCCAGACTCCTTATGGGATCTAGTCTGGTCCTGGGACAGAGGTGTTAGAAGACTTCCTAAGTGCATTAGACATTTCTTCTGAGAGGAGGGGTGTGGCTTCGCTGTCATAGCGTAGGAAGGAGGGAGTACGAAGAGGAGGCTTGGGCGGAAATATGGGATAAAGGAGAGAGGTGTTGATTTCTCCTGTAGGGTCGGCGTCAGTGAAGGAGGGGAACCTTTCAGGCTGGCGAACGGACGCGAGGTGTCTTGCTGTCCACACTGACATGGTGTTGCCATTAGCCAAGAATTCCTTCCAATGGGATGACTTAGCCTTAAATGGCTTTGAAGTAGGTATTGTGGTGCTAGTGACAAAGTGCCAGTATATCGGGAGTGTGCTCATGGCGGTGAGCCCTGGAGGTATGGTGGAAGGCTTGCCTTAAAATGGATTAGTTCTTGATGCCACCAGGGTTTGGCGTGAATAGACGGGCGTTTAGATAATGTGTGGGTTTTCAGAAATGCGGTTAGGGTCCCCAGGTGGCTGGTAAGCCACTCATCTACGAAAGAGTCAGTGGGTTATGTTGGGGAAGGAGGGATCAGGAGGGCCTTGAGGAGGGGGGTGAGAGCGTCTCTGTCAGTCTTGGACCAGTTAGGTGATGGGAGGGTAGCTTTGAGAAGGGGGGTCGTGAAGCAGATGTTGAGGGGGAGGTGGTCAGAGCTACTGGATTGTACACTTGCATCCCATGCACTGAAAAAGAGGAGCCGGTAGTTGTTAACGAAAGCAAGGTCAAAAACAGCAGTCCGTGAGCTGTTGTCAAGGGGGAACCGTGTGTAGAGCACATGAGTATTGAGCAGGTGAAAGCCTAGTTCTGAGCTGAGTTCGAAGTATGGTGAGGATACTGCATATTCGTTAGAGGTGAGTAGACGTAGATGGTCTGCGGAAGGGTAGTGGATGATGAAGTCGCCCATTACAAGTATGGGGAAGGTATAGGTTCTGAATGCATGTTTTGGGGTGACAGTGCGTATCCTAGAAGATGTGCCATTAGTGAAGTAAAGGTTGTATATTTTGAAACTGTCGTGGTTAAAGTGAAATAACTCATAGGGGGGAAAGATATCAACTGCCATCAGGTCAGGGCGGTTCTAAGGGCAGGGGAGTAGGGAATAGCTCAATAGGAGCTCCGTGAGAACGTAGGTGGCAACCATAGGAGGGGTGCCAGAGACCGGAGGGGGGTAGAAGGCCTTAAAGCTTGTAAAACTAGGAAGTTGGTTGCGATATCCAGGCGGGTCTTGGAGAAGAAACACCTGTGGAGCCGAGGAACAAGTTTTAAAACTATTAAAAATGGAAAACATCCTACTTCAGCTTCCGAGGCAGTTCTGTTAAATAAAGGAAAATTGCTTAGGTGGGGAGGGCTGGAGAGTCCGGTCAGGCCCAGCCGAGGTGGTGTTTGATAGCACACTCTAAAATTAGATGTGTTTGGAGGGGGAGAGGGGGAGGAGGAGTCAGCACATGGTGAGAAGGGGTTGAGAGCCCTGGGGCGAGGGGCCTGGAAGAGTCCTAAAGGCGCGGGAGCACCTGGGGTTGTAAGGTCTATTTGTGGTGCAGGGGGAGGAGTTGAAGGGGCTTCTGGGGCTGCCATAAGGGGGGTGGCGTTCTCTCCTTCGTCCAGGGTATCTATAGGGGGGAGTGGGATGTGTGTGTGCCTTGATGTAGGAGTGGAGTGTGAGGTGCAGGTGCGGTCAGTCATGGTATGACCCCCCCCACAGTTGGAGCACTGTAGGCGGCTGGCAGGGCAGCAGGCAGTGACTGCCTTGAGGTGTTCATCTTGAGGGCATATTGGGTTAGGGTACCGGTTGGAGGATCTGGGGTGAGCGTTGGAACAGAGGGGGCAAGTGGAGTGAGTAGCTTTACAGGCAGGAGTGGGATGTCTATAGTTCCAGCATTTTCGGCACTGCATAAAGGGGTTAGTGGAGTGGGCTCTTTCAACACGCGAGGGTGAGAGAAGAGGCCGATAGAAGAGCCGAATCTAACAGCGTCAGCTGGGGAAATTGGAACAACTACCGAGGTAGAGTTCTTGACGGTACTAGTTTCTGGGTCAGATTGTAGAAAGTACGCAGGAAAAACTTAAACGTCGACCGCGTTAAGGATGGATAAGGACAGGCCAGTGCAGAGTTCAGCCTGGTCTGGTGGTAGGTAGGCAATGGGTAGGCTGTGTATGGCAAGTTGAACTTCGTTGGGTGAGGGGCGGAAGGGGTGGAAAGGATTGTTGCCAAAGGGAAAAGCTTGGTTCAGCTTGAGAGCCATGGCCTCATAGTAGGAGGAGTAGGCGGTGGCCTCTGTGAAAAGGTTAGTGCCAAGGAGGGTAAGGCAGCCTCTGCTGTTGACCGAGGCTATGAATGCAAGGAGGTAAGGGCAGCTACCGATATTGGACGCAGCGACTTGTGCTGCAGTAGCAGGCTTTTTCCCCTTAAACTTACCGTTACCACTGGCCGGTTGGCCACTTGCGACAGCAGCATCGTATGCAGGGGGGCGAGGTTTGGTGTACTCAGGGTCTTGATCACCAGAGAGGAAAGTGGAGGGGTCAGGGTATTTCTCCACATTGTAGATCTGGGCTTCCCAGGTGTATGGGAACTTGATAGCATAGGTCGCTGAGTTACCTTACAAAGCCTTGGTTTTGGTCTCATAGCGGGGTGTGTCGAGATCGAACTGCCTTGTGGATGGGAGTGAGGGGCAGTCTAGGGGGTGGGTTTCAGGCGGTTGGAATTTGTCATCAAGGTGGTGTAGGGAGGTACGGGAGGTGTGTGTGTACGCGTGGTACCAGCAGCAGTGACCCTGGCAGCCAGGGCTTTGGTCGATGCCTCCAGGTTAGCTAAGGGAAGGGTGGGGATGGATGGCAGGGGGGGCAGCGTTGCAAGTATCAGTCACCTAAAGGCGTTCCAAGCGACTAGCGATTGCGCCAATATCTGTGAATAGCTTAGAGAGGAGGGGGATGAGTACGGTCTCACCAACCGAGAGGTTCCAGAGGTCAGAGTCGTACAAGGGTAGAAAGAGGTCTGGATTAGGATCCATGGACGGCCTAAGCTCATTGTAGAGTTGCCTTAGGAGGGGAAGATTAGGATCAAGTAGACAGGGAGACTGTGATGCTGAGGAGGAGGCTAGGCAGGACACTTCAGTAGCTGCTACAAGGGGGGTAGTGGAGCTGATACGGCTGCCGTAGGGGTTGCCACACTCGGAGGTATAGGATTGGCGCCTAGAGGTTCTAACAGTGTTGTGAGTCATCCTTTTTGAGGAATGAGTCAGTGGAAGTGAGGGGTTGCTTATAGGTGAAGCCTAAGCGAAAAGTGAAATTTGGTGTGTCGTGATGGTTGCCCCACAAATCCCGGAGGTTTTGTATGGTCAACTGCAGTATTATTTTTAAGCAAGTGGAGAGAAGCCGGCACTGAGTGTGCCTATGTTGCTACTTAGGTTACAAGGTTTTTATACAGAATTTAATTAGAGTAGTAATATGAACTAAAATATTCTTTTTTCGACAAAAGAGTCCTGTCATAAATGCAATAATAACATTATTCTCTTCTCATTAATTCAAACACCTGGAAGGAATATCAGTGAATCTGAACCTTCCTTTACAATAAATAATTAAAATGGTATTGCGAATATCTTTAACCTTTATTAAATCTCTAAAGCTAATTAGAGTCCAAATATGAATATAGAGATTGGTAATGATACTATGGAAGAAGAAGCCTAGTCTGACAATTTGTCAAAGGATTTTGGAGAGAGTGATTCAGACGATGGATCTTGTTTGGCAAAAGGTAGTATACGATTATTATATAACTGGGATTGATAAAAAAATAATATACTAGAACTAATACGGTGTATGTTGATAGAATCAGATAGTAGAGAAGGTTATGAAACTGACAGTTTCTCACAACAATTGAGACAGCTTCTCAAAGCTTGTATATATTCACAAAACTGTACTGAGAAGGCAGTTCCTCAAAAATGGAAAAAATAGTTATCCTATCATGACAATTTATCCATAGCTCTGAAGAAAGTCATGATTACATACCTACTATCTTCTCAATTATCGAACAATGTAAAGGTCTTGCAAGGGCGGACAATCCATCTGCATAACAATAGTCCCTGTAAACAAGACAGGTGCCTAATTCAGTATCTTAAGCATTTTGTGGATTCAGTTTGCTTACCTGTTTTCTGCATATTTTGGAATATATCACAAAAGGCCTTTTATGTACAAATGCATCACCTTCGTAAAGCACATTCACCGATACCTATGCAACATGGGAATTAAAATAGGTAAGCATCCAAGGCTATACCAAGTGTTATCATACAAGCTGTTGCTAGACTTTCTTATCATACCAAAAGTGGAGGAAGGAGAGGCTATTGCGATACAAGCATACAAGAGGAAGTTGACCAAAGGCAAAATCGTTTGATATCTGGAGGTAGACACCATTAACTATCTCCCATCGCACTTATCACATTACCAAATATACAACTAATATTGTACCTTAAATAACGTCAAATGCTTTATTACCAATATCTCATTTTCCAAGTTCTACACTATCTGGAGGGTGGACAAGAACTTGTATTTTCGTGCAAATCTGAAACTCATCTAAGGATGTTTGCGATGAATGCACCATTTTGCAAAATCGATCCCGACCTTTGAGCAAGGTGTTTGACTCTACTCCAAAAGAAAGAGGCACTGATTCTGATTTTCTAATAATTTAAGATACATATAAAGGACTACTGGAACTACATGAAATGGAGTACAGTGCTTGCCTAAACACCTACGAATTAGATATCCAATCAGCTAAGGTTCCTAAATCTATAATAACTTACCTTTCCTTTGACTTTCAACAAGTTGTTGAAATACCAAGGCTACTGCAACAACCATCTCAATAGTACTATTAGTCGCCCTTTAAGCTGTATGTTTTAGTATAACAGGCACTAGCCTGTGTAAACGGTTATACAATAGAGCCTAAGCGGTAGCCTGCTATCGCTTTGGTGTCTAAGGGAGACCTGCTAAGAGGCGAAGACAAGGAGAGTACAATAGAATGGTCTATAGAGCGAAGGGGAACAATAGTATGGCCGTTCAACCAAGTGTATTCACTGTCTAGGCATCTGTCTGAAGTCTGATATCTCCTGCTAGCCAGGAGACCACTCTTAAATACAAGAAATCTTTCCTGCAAGAGCTGAGGCTCTGGAAACCCACAGCCACTATCATTACCAGTAAGTGTACAGCTACCGGAATCCTGTGGCCCTGCCGGAGTTCTGGAAAGCCTGGGGCTTTCCCACAACACTGCCTCTATCCTACCGCTGGTATACATTACCTGTTCCTTCCCTTGGAACTCCTGGGGCACACTCCTACCGACCCTCCAAAGCATAAAGTAATCATGGTGCCAGAATCTAGAGATTCTGGTAGCAAAATTAAATACAAAAGAAATCAAATCAAAGGAATATAATCTGACAAAGGAAAGGCTAACGAGAGTGGGAATAGAGGTACCGGAACATGTACACCTGTTACATTCCACAACTCTGAACAAAACTTATCTTCTCCAAAGGCCATAGGCCTCATCGCCGCTCTTCCAAGGCCAGAGCATAGAATCATCATCATTGTTTAAGTAGCTATCATTTGAGCCTGCAGAATCGTATTCCTCATCGTTATAGGGCTGCCAGAAATCGTTGGGTACTATTGTTCTAGGGCAAGGGATTGTAGAGACTTCCATAGGCTCCCAAGAAGTCCTGACATAGTGGGAGGTGATCTTAGGAATCGGTTCTGTGTTGTGGTTTTCTTTCCAGTATTCCGCTATTATTTCCCTTGAGTTCTCCAGGTTCTCGATAGGTTCCCAAGAGTCATCTGTCCTTTCATACCCTTTCCAGTGTACCAGGAACTCGACTCTGTTGTTCTGTAGGCAATAATCCAGTATCTCCTCCGCTTCCCTTTCTTCTACATTGTTGATGAGCACAGGGGCCGGCCAATCCATTCTCCTGTCTGCAAATCAATTGGGATCATTCTCATGGTATTCCATAAGGCATGAGATGTGAAAGTATGGCTTCTGGGGCTCCATTCACTTGGGCAATTTAAGCTTGTAGTTATCGCTACTATAGTCATGCTCTAGGACCTTAAAGGGTCCAAGCCAGCGATCTTGTAGCTTCTTGGATCGTCCAGGGGCGGAGGTGTAAGGGCGTCCTCTAACAAGAATTATTGTGCCAATGTTGAATAGTCTTCGATAGCGGTTCTTCTTTTTATCTGCTTGCACAGTCTGCCAGAATGTGGCATCCTTTCTGGCCATTTCAACTTCCATCCTGGTGGCTTCATAGGGATTCAAGATCTCATCCACTGCTGGTACTTTGCAGGCGGATCTGAGGACAGGATTGAAGAGCTTCCAAGGGCATCCACAGAGTGCTTGGTACGAAGATATATCTAGGGATTCATAGGGGGCGCCATTCCTGGCTGCTGCTATCGCTGGGAGTGCATTGGACCAGTTGTTCTGTCTTTTGTTGATGAAGTTCTTCATCATCTATTTGAGGGTGTGAATCCGGCGCTCTACCTGACTATTGGTTTGGTGGTTGTATTGAGTTGGCATCCAGACCTGGATTCTATTTGACTTCATCATCTGAGACCAGAACTTGCAGGTAAAGCAGACGTCTTGGTCTAGTACTATGCTTAGGGGATGTCCATGAACATCAAATATCGTCTTTTGGAGCTTGTTGAATACTTTTTCGGAGGTGGCAGAGTCCTGAAGCTGTATAAGATCAGTGTAGGAGGTAAAGCAATCGATAATAACCATGATGGTAGTATGGTTATAGGATTTGTTGAAGGGTCCAGCGAAATCGATAGCACGGGAATAGTAGGCTTCGTCAGGTGCTGGCAGTGCTAAGGATCTACCTGCCGGAACTGTGGTGGGTTCCTTGTTGTTCTGGCATTGATCACAAGAGCGACAGTAGGCTATGAAGTCCTGACGCATCAGAGGCCATCAGAAGAAACAAGCGGCGTCCTTGTGGGACTTGTGAGCTGAGAAATGTCCTAGGCCGTCATGAACTGTTTTAAGGATGATCTCCCGAAGGGATACACCCCTTTCTAAGGGTCCTAGAGGGATATAGATGTTAGAATAGCCGTTGGTATTGTCAGCTATGAGGAGGCTATCCTGGATAGAGTAGTGTAGTTTGTCAGTGGTCTCCAGGACTCGCTGGAAAAGAGGGTGTTCTTGAGAGCTTCAATGACAGCTAGGCAGAATTTTCCTATGAGGGATGAATGGAGGGTACCAAGAAAGGTCAGGGAGTTGTCAGTTTCTGTAGAATTCCAGAAGACTTCAGGATCACTATAGAGGGGTCTAGAAGCTGGCGAAGCCGTTGAAGCTGGAGGTTGGGAGGCAGAAGTTAACATATCTGCAAGTCTGAGGTATTTGCTTCCTGGTGAGGGTAGGGACATGGACCTATTATTTGATGGAGGGGGGCTACTGACCATTGAGGTATCTGATATTGCTTTCGCTTTCGTTGCTTGCTTTGGCTTTACAGAGTCCTCAGGGAAATATCCATTGGCTTCCTTACTGTCTCTGTGTGTAAGGCACTAGTCATTATAGCAGGCAGTCCAATAGAGCGCTAAATGCCTTCGTTCATCTCTAGCCTGGTGAAGGTTCAAGGTAGCTTTGTCTCCCCAAGAGTTGCCTGCCTGTATGCTGCTATCGTAGCTGCTAAAGCTATTCTTGCGCTTTTGGGAGTGAGTAACTGCATTGGCTGCTATCTCTTTGCTTGCTTGATAGTCTGGGGATAAGCGATAGATAGATTCGGGAGTAGTGAGGGATGGTGAGTGCTGTGTTTCTTCAATGGTTTCCATTTTGCTGTCGGAATCTAGGCTATGGTATGAGGAAGAAGTGTAGTTGGTTTGAATATGATTGAAGTTGTGGTTCTGGAAATCTGAATTTTCGGAGGTGGGGTCCTGTAGAATTATATCTTCAGGCCCTGAATTGGTTTCATGAACACTGGATAGATAGTCTGCCAGAAATTTCGAAGCTCCAGGCATGTATTCTATTTTAAAATCAAAGTGGCTAAGATGTATTATCCATCTCTGCTGCCGCTCACTGAGATTCCTCTGCGTCATGAACCTGGTAAGATTCTCATGGTTGGTAACTATGGTGAACTTTGTGTGGGACAACAGGTTGGCGAAGGCTTGTACAGCCTCAACTATTGCTAGCACTTTGTGTTGTTGGGTGGGGTAGTTACTCTGAGAGGCTGACAGTTTCCTGGAATGGAATGCTGCCGGTCTGGTTGTATCTCTGGTTGGTCCTTGGCCTATCCAAGTGCCACTGCCGGGAGGAGATGCATCGGTGAATAGCCAGATTGGTTCTGGGTTGTTATAGTCAATAGGTTTAAGAATTTGATGATTTTTTGCTGCCTTTTTCACTGCTTGAAAGGCTGCTTCCTGCAAGTCTGTCCATATCCATTCAGCATCGCCGGTCAGCTCTGTAAGTGGTACAGTAATAGTCGCGGTGTGTGGGAGGATCTGGGAGATATAATTAACCATCCCACTCAAGCGCTGAAGTTCCTTTCTTTTCTGAGGTCTTGTCCAGTCCTCAACGCTTCTGATCATCTCTGGTGCTGGATGAATACCTTTATCATTAATAAGATAACCTAGTATATCCAGCTTTTGGGCAAAGAAAACACTCTTCGTTGGGTTGGCATATAGCTGCGCTTTTGGCAGTTTCTGGCAAACAGCTTCGATATGCTTGATATGGTCTTGGTGTGTATCACTATATATTAGGATATCGTCAATGTATACCCATACAAAGACTCTTAACTCTTCTGATTGTGTATCTTCTATGACTCTCATGAAAGTTCCTGGTGCATTTGTATCTCCTTGCAGCATTACTTTGCAGGCGAAGCCTCAAAAGGGTGTCTTGATTGTGTTATACTTCTCATCCTCAGGCTCAACCCTGGTCTGAAAGTAGGCATCACGAGGTCTATCTTGCTTCAGAATTTGGCTCTAGCCAGAGTATTGAGTATGAGCTGCTGAATAGGGATTGGGGCTTCGTCCTTCTTAGTGTTCTTATGCCTGTAGCGAAGGTCAACTAATGGTCTTATCCTGCTTTCAGGTTTCTCTTGAATGAACATGCTGGGGCCTCGTGGAGTTTTTGATCTGTAGAGTATCCCAGCCCTGATTTGCTTCTCTACCCATGCCTTGAATTTGGTGATCAATTTTTTGGGGGTGTTGAAGGTTGGCATCTTGATATTCAGCTCTGGGTCCTCGATCATAATCTGGTGGTTAAACCGCCGCAAAGGTGGTAAGGTTTCAGGTATTTCTGTGACAAAAACCTGAGGGAACATCTTGACGAATTCTAGTATTTCTTCCTGTTTGGTCATTGCTGATTGAGGTTAAATGCTGTCCATATTGCTGTTTACTCTGACTTTGTAGTTAGGGAAGTAGAGGGTATTTTTCCGGCAGTCTATGACTGCTCCAAAGCGTATGAGGCCATCCTTCCTGAGTAGGATATCATAATCTGATACTGGAGTGACCCTTATGTGTAACATGAGTCCCTTCATACTTCCAATCTCGATATCTGTGATGCAGGTGTGATTGCTGCTTGATCTGGATCCTTTGACAGCCATTTTGAGTGTTGTAGGTGTCTTCTTATTGGTATAAGGGATATTGTTTGTTGTAACAAAGTGATTGGTGATTAAGGTACCGTCAATAGTTCCAGTGTCTGCTAGGACCCTGGCGGGTTTCTAGTTGACTAGCATTGTGAATTCTAATGCTTGGAATGGCCTAGCCACTTCCTTGGGGGCACCAACTGTAGTCTTGTAGGTTATGATGGTATTACCTTCCATCCAACTCTTCTGTGTCATCGCTCTCTGCCTCATAGTTCTCTTCATCGCTATCGGGGGTGTCCTGGGTGACAGTGACATGATCGGACTTTGTTTCCTTCTTTGGACAATCATTTGCCATATGTCCAGCTTCTCTACAGTAGTAACAGGCTCCTTCTCTCTTGCTTCAGTCCATTTCCTGCTTGCTTTGCTTCTTATGCTTGAGAGGGGACGATTTTCTTACTAGAGCTTTACCTTTACTTGCTAGCTTGTAGCTGGTTTGTTGTGGAGAGTTCTTAGCTTTATTTGGCTTATTTCCGGAGGGGCTGGAGGAGCTGCTGCTACTCCCATAGGCTCTGGTCTTGAACATTGTTGCATCATATCTCTCTGCCAGTTGGACAACCTGATTCCAGGTATAGGTATCTCTTATCCGTGGTTCCATATTTCTTCTGAGCCTGGGATCCATGGCATCCAAAATGCGTTGTCTTTGTGCATAGTCTGATATTGAGTCTCTAGACAGTGTTCCTCTTAGGTCTTCTAGTACTTCAGCAATCTTGGAAATTCTTGTTGTCTTGCCTCCTGAGGACTATTGTATCTTCTGCCATTTGAGGTATAGGACATCTGTGTTGGTTGATTCTTCAAAAAGCTGCTTAAAGCGATTCATGAATTCTTGGAGGGAGGGTTGGTTGTCTTCAAACTCATCCATGAGGTTGAGGTAGGCACTATGTCCTCGCTTTTCTGTATAGGTACCATAGTAGTCCACTACATCCTCAGTGTCATCAAGGACATCATACTTGGATAAGCACTTCTTAACCTCCCTAAACCAGCTCTTGAGTTTGTCTGGTTGTAGATCTTCGCCTTCTCCACTGAACTTGGATGGTTGTGGAAGATTGATCTTAGGTTTCCTGGGTTGGTCTGGAGTGTCAGCTATCGTCCTAGATGCTGGCAGAGGTGATGGCAGCTGTCTGGGAGTTTCTGGTTCTTTCCATTTTCCCAGAGGTACTGGTGGTGGTCTAGAGGGTCCTAGGGAGTCTAGGAATCGGCCAGGTGGTGTCTCGCTTCTTGAGGGTACTGCAGAGTATAGTTGGGTTACATGGACTGTCTCCAAGATGCTTCTGGTTCTTGGTCTCGATTCCTGAGCTGTCTCTGTTCTCTGGCTTTCCCTTAGGATGATTTGCTCTGCTGTAAGGTCCTCTTCTGAGTCTGTATCAAGGTCTCCTGGTTGTAGGAAACTTTACCTAGGTATAGGTGTATCATCACCCTCTCCTTCTGGGTCTGTGTCTGGGTTATTGCCAAGTCTGCTGGGAGGTCTGACTTCTTCTGTCTCTAATAAAGAATGTAGCCCCTGAGCCGGGAGTCTCTACCTGCCGCTCCTGCTTCTAACTAGCTATCGAGAAAAGGGAAGGGTGATCAATCCTACCCACTGTTCCCAATCCTGAGAACCAGATATGACCTGCTGAGGTGAAAAAAATGTAACAGGCG
This sequence comes from Tuber calosporum, assembly GCA_003316355.1. Taxonomy (NCBI): domain Eukaryota; kingdom Fungi; phylum Ascomycota; class Pezizomycetes; order Pezizales; family Tuberaceae; genus Tuber; species Tuber calosporum. The sequence goes on from QFET01004252.1 coordinate 31,047, forward strand.
CTAGCCTGTGTGAACCGTTATACAATAGAGCCTAAGCAGTAGCCTGCTATCCCTTTGGTGTCTAAGGGAGACCTGCTGAGAGGCGAAGACAAGGTGAGTACAATAGAATAGTTTATAGAGCGAGGGGGAACAATAGGATCACTGTTCAACCAAGTGTATTCACTCTCTAGGCATCTGTCTGAAGTCTGATGTCTCCTGCTAGCCAGGAGACCACTCTTTAATACATGAAATCTTTCCTACAAGAGCTGAGGCTCTGAAAACCCACAGCCACTATCATTACCGGTGAGTGTACAGCTACCGGAATCCTGTGGCCCTGCCGGAGTCCTGGAAAGCCTGGGGCTTTCCCACAACACTGCCTTTATCCTTCCGCCGGTATACATGACCTGTTCCTTCCCTTGGAACTCCTGGGGCACAATCCTGCCGATCCTCTAAAGCATATAGTAATCAGGGCTCCGGAATCTTGAGATTCCGGTACGAAAATCAAATACAAAAGAAATCAAATCAAATGAATGTAATTTGACAAAGGAAAGGATAACGAGAGTGGGAATAGAGGTACCAGAACATGTACACATGTTACATTTAGATATACTAGATAATGGACATGATCAGTACTTCCATGTAATATTTACAGAAGCTGAGCCAGAGAAAGGAGGAAACCAAGTAGTATCAATACATTATTATTTTCTCACCTCAATTCTCAAGATGCAACCAGATATCCATCTCTGGTCTGACAACTGCGGAGGTCAGAACAAGAATAAGACCATGATTTGGTACCAATCCTGACTGGCAGTAACTACTGATTTTAATGCAATTGTTCTTAGATTTTAGATCAAAGGACATTCCAGAAATAGTATTGATCATGGCTACGACACAGTAAAACAGAAGGCAAATCAAACTCCTGTGTGCACTGCTGAGATGTACGCAAAGATGGGTAATACTGCGGAAAAAGGCAGAATGATTAAAGTGGTTCCATTTTTCAACAATCTACTGAGGACTCTTTTCCTTGATTGGGAATCTGCCTTTATGCTATATCTTAACTCCTTAAAGAGTATTCAAAGTTACTACTTCTTGCGCTTCCCAACATCCAGTTCCGATATCGTAAAGGTAAAAAGGCTTCCAGAAGATCAACAGGTTAGTTTTGATCTACCCAAAAGAGATTTTCTTCTAAGCAATTTCTTAAACCTTATACCTATGCTACTACAAAATCTGAGATTGAATCTGGAAAAGAGATATAATCTCTGGAATTAGTACTCAGCCTACATTTCACTCTTATATCAGAATCACTGTTATTACTCAAAGCCAGAGGAAAACTTGATTCCAATCGTTTGTCATAAGAAAAATACTTGTGTCCTACAACCTACGGAATCTAAACTTGGAGGCAAAATCAGCAGTGTATTGGATATTTAAAATTTGTACAAAGGTAAGTTAAATCATTTAATGAAATCTGACTAAGATTACCATCAGGACTCAAACTAATCTGTCAATATTCCTATTAGTAACAAGCCAAATAGAAGATAGAGAAAACTCCAGTGAATTTTATCATGAACAAGCAGTAAAACGCCAGCATGGCAGGCCTCCTTGGTCTAAAAATAAGCTAAAACCTTCTGATTGCAGCTGATTTCACAACCAAGTATTCCTTGTTAAATCAATTCTTCACCTGTATTACTTAAACTGTTATACCTAAAACCTAATTTAATTTTACATTTTCATCAAAAATATTTTTACATAGATATAGTCAGGTAAAACTATCTTTCTCTCCTGCGTGATTTCTGAAATTTTTTCTGTCTTAGTTGTAAAATTATTTAGATTTATTTGCAAAAAATTGGGTTTTCCCTTTTCCTCAAATAAACACTGATTGTCATGCAAACTAAAAAAGGCTCATAGCTCAAGATAACAAAACAGGAAGTTTTCTCCTTTTTGCATAAATGCACTCATATATAGGTTACCCTGCCCTAGGAGTTGCCCTGTCAGACTTTATAATTCATTTTCCCTTATAAACTGAGTTAATAAACATAACATTTACTCAAGGTTCCTGTGCCTACCCAGGCTAGTCTACTCAACTATAGATATGGGTAACTATGCCTAGTTGCATAACTCTACTTCTCTGACTACCTAGATATCTTTAATTGTCATCTAACTTATCAGGTATATGGTAATCTACTTTTTCTCTCAATATCCCTATATGACTATAGACTGTAGTAAGGTTTTGTAGGCAATCCGACTTGATATAGAAGATTATTATACCACTTTCCACTTGTACAATTCTGTCTTGAGACTCTGCTATGCTATACTTATTCTAAGTGTCGGATCTACACCTAACCTAAGCACTGATTCATACTCAATAATCCCTTTACTTGGAGGGATACTGTAAATAAAATACGACTAATGCATCCATAGTAGTTCCTTCCAACATCCTGAATTATATTCCACAAGTCCTTATCTACACTATACCCTTTTTATGAGACCACGTATTGTACAAACTGGTCAGGGAACTTGGCTCTAGAACTTACTTTCCATCAACACTCAACAATAGTACCAACTAGATAGCATAGCTCCTAATTTACAAAATCTGTAACATGTACTTGCTTCAATGACCTACTGATAGGATCTTCTCAGTATAGTTTTAGGTACCCTATATCAATGATTGTGTAAATTGTCCACCATGTAGGTTGTTCAATCTGATATCCTTGTACTCCTATATTTCATTAACCTACACAGGTTAGAAATATCTTTAATACAGCATCTCCTAAGGTAGCTTTTTGTAAACATTCCTCCTATTCAATATCAAAGAGTTGGTTTATTTGGCTGACCTTGGATCACACCCTCCTGAATTAAATACCTAGGAGATTGTAACAGCCTCCGACTCTGTTTCTACTACTACTACTAACTTGATGTTAAGTATTACTTATTTGGGTTTATACCAGGTAAGGGCAATCCTTAGGTTGTCACTCTCTACTTAATCATGAGCTTCTAACTGACAATACCTTTCTTTTTTCACTTATCCAAATTTTCTCCTTGCTTTTACCCATTTTCTTATTACTATCCAACTACTATAACTGCTGAGTTAGTAAAGTGTTAGTGGTAACTTGTCCCTACTTGTTTAGATTCCATTACTTCTTTTATTAGATCTATCTTGTGTCCTTGAACCCTGTATTTTTGGAATATAGTTACATTGTTACTAGCAGCCCTCTTCCTTGAGACCTCGAGGATTGCTTGTCCTCTTTCAAATGAGGGGGCTTGTAGTTGTTCTTGTGGTTGGTATTATAATTGGTGTTGGTACAAAAATTGGTATTGGTTACCATAGTTGTAACACCATTTATTGGCCAATACCAGAAGCATCCTCCCCCCAGTTATCCTTTCCAGAGACTTAGATCCTGAGGAAACCCTATACCCTAGTGAGTACTTTACATTTACTGCGGCTTGTAGCAGCCCTCTTCCTGGACACCTTGAGGATTGCTTGCCTTTTGGTTAAGGGGAGAAATTGATTTAGTATATGGGTAGTTGGTATTGAATTTCGTAGTTGTTGAACTAATTGGTGTTTGTTACCATAGTTGTGATACCTTTAATTGGCCAATATTCCAAGCCTCATCCCGCAGTTAGCCTCTTGGAAAAATCATAATCCTAAAAACCCCTATACCCTACTAAGTAATTTACATATTACCAATAATTGTGCCAACCCTCTTCCTGCTCTCGTGGTATATTACTTGTTCTTTGTTAATATGGGAGGACACCTGTTTGTCCATTCCTGTAGATAATTCTATCACTTTGTTAGCTAGAAAAAAAGTTATTGATTGGTCAATATCGTAGCCCTATTCTGTTATTTTTATATGAAATTAAAACTTTAATACCTGTCTGCATGACCCAGAAGACCTTGCAATATCAGGATTTGCAGTTCTATTTCCAAAGATGAAACTATGTACCCATTTGACCTTTTATATTTGATTTGGTTCAAGTTAAGAAAAGATATGCTTATTTATATGAATAAAAGGTAATTTTTAACCTTGCAGAGGAAGCCACATAGTTCTTTCTTTTGTTCTTTGTGAATCAGAATTAGGGCAAACACCAGAGCGAGCAGAGCCTCATATATATCATACAAAATAGAGTACACCTTCTGCATATGGATATTATAACTTGGGAACTGATTAGCTTATATCAAAGCAGGAAACTATAATAATCTGCGGAATTGTATCTTACAATTACAGCAAATCAATAATAGTGGTCTTCATTGCATTGGAACAAATTAACATTTAGTACAAAATATATATAGCTTACTTACTCTTATGCTTCTCCTTTACCATTCTAAATAATACAAGGAACAAATATAAGAAAAAAAATGTTCCATTAACAGCGAACTGTACTGGAAACAGCAACATTGGTCAGGTAGGAATTTAATAGGTACACTATAAGGCTCGACCAGGACTGACGTTTTAAATGGCATGTTGGGTCCATCAGTATACTCACAAAAGTACCTCAGGATAAACTGTATTTTCTGTTACGGTAGGAGTCACACTGGATGGGAGGAATGTCAATCCATGAAGCGAAGTAACTCTAGAAAGTGCAACATAGAGCTGCCCATGAGCAAATGCATTAGTGCAAAGATACACACCAACACTCTGTAGGGACCGTCCTTGAGACTTGTTTACCGTCATGGCAAAGCAGAGATATACTGAGAACTGCTTCTGTTCAAGAATAAATGGCAGATCCTCATCAGTAGGTGTGAGCCTTATTCGTGGGAGGAGGTGTATCTCTCCATCCCACTTGCCTCCAAGAATGGCAACTTGCAAACAATTGTGGCTAATGCCTACCAATCTCATTCTTGTTCTATTACACATCCCATGTTTGGGACTAAGATTCTTTATGAGGATGAGAGGAACCCCACTCTTCAACTTAAGACATGATGGCGGAATTGAAGCCAAGTTTATACTCTTTAGATATTCTACCGCATATGGCTCTGCAGTTATAGTATTTTCCCTGCGCTCGACATTGTTCACAGCCTCAAAGCAGTGTTCTGTACCAGGCATTCTATTGAATAGACTGTCATTGAAATCATTCACAGTGTCATTCTTGAAAGTCAAAATAGCCCTACCTGATAGAGCACCATGTGAAGTGACATCCTCTTGTAATAGTGACTGGGGAAATAGTCGCTCACAGAGCTGGACAACTGTTTCCACCCTTCTTATAAATGCTGGGAGTTGGATCCTCCCATACATAGTTTGATCTGCTACAAGACCTTTGAGAAAATCAATAAAGATCTGATTTCTATTGCTTGCTGCAATTCTTATACTGGTCTTGAGTTTTAATATGTGTAAGCTGTTCCAAATTGAACTATGTCTAATACATGCTTGCACTGTTACCTGTCTAGAACCTCTTCTTACCACTGGCAAAATCTGTGCAAAATCGCCACCCAAAAATATGGGAATGCCACCAAACTGGGCACCGTCATCGACATAGCAAATCTCATTCAGAGTCCAGTTCACCACCTCAAAGCAGGCCTTGTGCTGCATGGGTACTTCATCCCATATTATCAGGGCCGTCTTCCTAATCAATTCTGCCAATAGTGAATTTCTAGTAATATTGCAACCAGAACTTCCAGCAGTTGATAAAGGAATTTTGAACTCTGAATGTGCTGTGCGACCACCTGGCAACAATTGTGCTGCAATACCAGATGATGCAACACATATTACAATTTTTCCCCTAGCTCTAAAGTAACTACATAGACAATTATAGAGAAATGTTTTGCCAGTACCAGCAGGGCCTTGGAGAAAGAAACCAGAATGGAGATTGTGGCGAGGATCTAGGTCACGTTGTTCTACAGCTTCCACTATTACCTGAAAGTAATTGGTCTGCTCTAGGTTAAGCTTTGCCCTCATAGAATCATATGCATCCTGCTCCACCTGCACATCATATTCTAACTCTTCTTGCATGACCGGATTGGCCATCCTCTGATCCCCGCTTTTCCAATCGAGGATAGGGCTTGGCAACTCAAACTCGTCTAAGGACTTCCAAAATTCATTCAGATAATCTTGAATAAGGTACAATCCATAGTCTATATGAAGTCTAGCGCCCATTTCCTCATGTCTCGCAGGCAGTTGGGCTCTCCTTCTTACTATTAGATTGAGTAAATCATCACACATGGACTCTGCAAAGAGTTCCCAAATCAATATTGGGGATGTGATGGTCGTATGTTGCAAGGCTAGAGCAAATAAATATCGCAAAGCCTTGCCAGTCATCAATCTTGCACCTTCCCCGAACATGGCAACCCATTCACCATAGTCCTCTAATAAGCCCAATGCAACACAAGTAGCCATAAATGTAGGGTACACTCTTCCTTCGACTGTCCTTAAATTTTCAAAGCTTGTAGCTCCTCTGACAATAGTCAAAAGGATGCAGAGATAATATCTCACACCCATAAACAGACTTGCCGAATACATTCTGCCAACTGCTGTACCTCTCTGCCGCCTCTTCCACCCAACTTTGCGAACATAAACAAAGTCCTCAGGGAACTCATGGCACAGGTACTTCCTTCCATCTACATTATGAGCATTGTAATTGAAAAAGGCAAGCAAGGTGGTCATAGAGGTCTCAAGACGCTCAAGAGGAAGCTCTGGATCCTCTTCACCACCAAAGTATGCAGGCTGTTGCCCTGGCAGGTGTAGAGCAAGATGAGGCACCGGTGGTTGTTCGTCATGTATGCCATACTCGAATAAGCGCCAAACTGCCTCTGCTGGACTTAAATAACGGCCATGTAGATAGCGATTAATCTCATCATGCTCTGATTCCACTGTCACCGTTGCCCTATCTCCACCTTTGTATATATACTTGTGAATATACTTTACAGCTTGCACAGATCCATAAACTTCTACATTAATGTGGGCGTTATAACGTAAACAAAGGTAAGGGCTGTATGGTACCACCCTACGATTGTCAATAACTGCGCTAACGGTACCAGCAGACCCACAGACAGGAATAGTAATGGAATATCCAGTATTCCGGCGGCAGTATTAAGGGTATCCATTCTCCTGGATGATAGTCTCTGGCTGAAAGTCATGTGGATAGCCCTTATGACAGGTTTTAACAATGGCTGGATTTAGGTCCTTCATGCATAAGGCATGACCATTTCCTCCTGCATATTGAGTGTGTACCATTGAATTTTTTATAATACAGTTCAACAGCTGACCCATTGTGTCATGCTCAGTTGGAAGCTCAGAAGAATTAAACCTGTCAATATAGGCTGCTGTAAGAAATTCAGGTCACGACTTCAAGAACAGGAAAAGATGAAGGTATGGTAAACCACTCTTCTGATATTCGATGGTCCAAACCCATCCTTTCCATTCACCAAATATATTTTTATTTTTTATCTGATACAAAAGATCTTCCAACTTGAGATTGAAAACTCTAGCAACGAGATCTGGTCGATCAGCTGCATATTGACCAGGAAGTAACTCATTTTAAATCTCTACCCATTTCGGATTAGCTGTAAATGTGATAAAGAGAGATGGTCGCCCGAAGTGCCATACCAGAGCCATGCTATCCTGATACAATTGTTACTTGAATCTATCTCCACCAACATAGCTTGAAGGCTAGACGATTCTTCTTCCCACCTCCTCGATGTTGACATCACCTGCCTGTAGCACATCGGCAAGTCCATTGTACAAATCAGTCCTTAAAGGGCCCTGATTTGACTGCAAGCAAGTAAGCTTGTTCTGATCCCAGACAGCCCAAGCATCAACCACAAATTGCTGGAAAAGCCTTTGACCACGCATGATGGTAGAGGGTTCATCGGCCCTGGTATGCAGGCGGAACCAGTTGAATGCCCGTTGTGGCATCCTCAGTTTCTGCCTGGTACAACCCTTATTTGTAAGGGTCCTCCTCCAGTACCATCCAGGTTCACCAAATGGGAAAAACAGAACATAATGGAGAGCCAAGTAAGCGGCATGATTGGGATTAATGGTAGAAAATCTATTATTTGAGACCTCACCTTCTGCCTGCTGTGCCAATATGATATCTCTAATTCCGGCCTTGCCATATTCCTCGGGGAGAATCATTGCGACCTCATCCGCGGTGGGAAGATTTTCACGGCACATATCTGCCCCTGCTTCCACCACCAAACTCATCTGTGGATTGAGAATGATGCGTAGGTTAGGTTCCTGCTCTGATAGCTGTGCGAACCGTTCCTGGGCTGTCAGGTAGACTATGACAAAGGGGGAAGGTTTATCTAGCATTTGTGTCAAGGACACAATCAATGCTTGATCTAACTCTGAAGCTATTGCTGCCCTTCTTGCAGCTGCAAAAGCTGGATCATACAAATAGATCTGTGAGTACAGGGCATCACGACCTCCAGTGGGAACCAGTGGTCCCTGATAGTGATAAACCGCACCATGGAGCTGGAATAATTGAAATCCGTCGCCAATTGCTGTCCTATGGTCATCATGGTTATAGCACAGAGATGTAAAAGAAAAATTGGCTATTCCAGTGCCCGATATTCCGTATGAATGACCTTGACCGCTCATCTTGATCTGTTATCAAGGTATTCAATAGTTCTGGCAAAGGCCAAGCCCTTCTACCATTCCATCCCCATGCTTGCAACAGGCTTCAGAGGTCCCCCCTGCGCTCTTTAAGCTTTCTCTGAGATTCCTCTGATGCCCAATGGAGTGCATGGCATGCACTGCAGATAACCTCCATCCGCCCAAGGTTATGTTGGGCCCATTGTGCCCTCGATTCAATAAAGGCAGTACATGTTGATCGTGGCTGCACAGCCCGATTGTTTCTAGACAGACTAGCAGGTGCCTCAATTTCCCTGCCTGCATCTGACCCAAGTTGTCCAATGGGTATTTCATTTTCCATGCTAACATTGGTGGATGGGTGGCCTCTGGGTACTTCAATCTAGCCCGCCTGACCTACCCTACGCCAATCCACAGGTACTTGAATTTTCCTGAAAACATTTACACTCAGCAGTGCTCGCTGCCATGTATTTCTTCCTGATTGCTGTATAATAGGTAAAGAGTTAGCGGTCGATTACTATTGAAACAAATAAAATTATGGGTTCCATTGACTCACGTCGACACCTGCTACACCTCTGTCTACCTATCATATTATCTACATCTTCTAGTTCTATTAGCCATACTCTTATCCAAGACCTCAAGTCTACTTACCTGTAATCTCCAGTCCTGCTTCTTAGTCTTCCCTCCCTACCACTATCACATTGGTAGGTACCTGTAACCGAATCCTACTATGTTTCAACTATTACTACTGACTTGATGTTGGTTATTACTTATTTGGGTTGATACCTAATAAGCGCTACTATTTGGTTGTCCCTTCCTCCTTGGTTATAACTTCTTAAATGGTTATTCTTGCCTTGTTTCGCTTATCATTACCTCCTCCTTGCTTCTACCAATTTGGGTACCGCTATCCTCCTGCTATACCTACTGGAATTGTATAGTAGTAGCGATCTCTAGTTCCTTCTTGTTTGGATTTCATTAGTTGTTTCGTTAGCTCCATCCTGGCGCTTTTAACCCTCTGTTTTCAGAATATGGTTACCTTAATATGCTCCCTCTATTAGCATGTAGTTGGACAGGATGTTTGCTCTTTTATTTGGTTTTCCCATTTACAATCTTTTGTATTTAAATAGCCTGCAATCCCTTAAGGATTCATACTCTCAAGCTTCACAGGACTATCATCTTTAATACTACAAATTGAACAGTCACTCTATCAGTTCTATATCTTTTACCTTGTTTATTGAAGACCTATCCATCGACGCTTCTCCCCCTATGCTGATAGTATCTCCAGAGTCCCTTTAGGATTCTCGAGATAATAGGGAGTAGGTTCCATTTTTTGACTTAGACTCAAGTATACCTTTGATCTTAGGCAGTGGACTGATCACCCTTCGCCTACCTTGACCCTGCAGTACTAGTACACCTCGCTGTTTCCAAGAAGGCCTTGAGGGAACTCCTGGCGAGATCAGCTCACCCTAGCTAGCAACCATTTCGCTTCCAAGAGATACCAAAAGGCACTTCACTAGAGGATCGGTAGCATCCTCCTCTGGAACCCAATGTCAAGCCCCAGTACCCCCACCTGCTCCACTATCTGAGGACTCAGAACTATCTTCAGTAGATAGCAGCAGCGGTGAAGAAGAGAACCAAGACCAAGCCCAAGCTCCACACCAAGTCCAAGACCAAGCCCAAGTCCAAGAACAGCTCCACCAAGAAGTCCAATCCAACATAGAACCAAGCTCAGAATAAGAATCAGATTCCGGTCCAGAGGACGCTCCAGGACCAGCACCCCCAGCCTCGCCACCTAGACCACCTAGTCTACCAAGAGAGTCCTGAGAACCAAGCCTTGTACCAGGGGATTTACCTAGTCCACCAAGACCACCTTGTCCACCTTGTCCACTAAGCAATCCAAGCCCTGCACCCATCGCCATGTCAGTCCCCCCAGAGAGAAACAATCGTCCTAGGTGGCCTGCACCATTTACATTCACAGGAGAAGGAAAAGATCGAGACCTATTGAAAATCAACTCATAGTTCAACACAGTGTATCGATACATCGCCTGCTTTGGCATAACTCACGATTCCCCTGAAGCCCAGCCATACTATGGAGCCTATTGCAGAGAGAAAGCCCTCGATAAATTTACACAATATGAAGCTTTCCAAGGAGACCACACAGTTGCTGGACTCAAACAGAAATTTGAGGCCTACTTCCTTCCTTCCACATCCACTGATCACATCTATGAATAGTGGCTACAAGTCAAGCAAACTAGCCGCGGAAAAACAGCAAAGATTACCAATATTGTAATTAGACTTGAAACCTTGAGAGATAGTCTCCCCCCTGGAACAATTTCGGACTATTCAGCGAAGCAGAGACTCCTAGATACCATAGATATCAAACTCAAGCGAGAGGTGAAGCCAGACATCACCTCAGATATCTCCTTTGACCTGCTAGTGGAGATAGCGGAAAAGCGAGATGCAATTGCCCACTCTAGAGGACTATATAGAAATCGTTTAGGAAATGCAACCTCAAATGCATTTTCCCAACAAGCACCCAAGCGCCCTCGGAATAATACACATCGAAATCAACCAAGATTATCCAACAATACCTCTCAGCATCCAAGAGTATCCCAGGCTGAGAAGGATCAGCGCATAAGAGACAATGACAGTTACTATTGTGGAAAACATGGACACTGCTCTGATAACTGCTTTGAGAAGAAGAAGCTTAGAAGCACCCAGCAGCGAGGAAATGGAGACCCTGGAGGAACCAGGAGACCCCAGAATGTCACAAGAACATACCACACCCAGGACGACGATCCTGTTACGGGGTAGCCAATTCGGTACTGTTGAATTGACTAGGCCGTGCTCATATCGAGATAATCGGAGAACTCTCAGGAATGCTCGGTAAAAAGAATGGTTAAGATAAAAGGGTTCTCGAAGGCTTTATAACTTGTTAACTTAATAACTGAAT
>QFET01004254.1:0-12245 GCA_003316355.1 Tuber calosporum
ACCCGGCCTTGCTGGGTTACCCTATCTAACTAGGTACCTAAGTACCCTTTCTTCATGAGAGGTACTTATGGTTGCTATGTCACTTTGCAGGTGTCTGGTACCGTTCCTGTCCACGTACTAGTAGGACCACTGGCTGGGATGAGGTTCGGTAAGCTATACCAACTGATCTAGGGGTTGTTACAGCTGTCGCCTACCCCCCTATATACCCTAAGGACAAGATTTCTCCCTTGGCCCATAGTGACTTATACCATGTAACATGACCACTTCTAGCAGCTCAGTTTCGTCTGCCTTTTACCAAGTGTCACACTTTGCCACCTAACTTAATGGTTGTTTACAAACATGGTCTAAATCAAGCCTGATCGCATTTATCATGTTTCATATTTCAAGTAACAGTGAAGATAAGGTAACTTAGAGTTTACAATCCTATGCGTGATCAGTAAGCTAAAGTAACTTAAGCCCTTAATGGCTCGAATCTATATTGAAATCCACATAAGTTACATATATGTTACTGGATGGTTTAGTGTAACCACTTTATCATTTAAACTCGATTCCACCATCATGAAACAACTAGTTATACAAAGTTAGCATACACAATGGGCGCTACACTGCCTGCTAACCTTTCCTCCGTTCTTCTAGTTCCCCAGCCTTGCCTGTTATCCTGTGTAACTCTGCTAGTGGGTTACCATACCTAACTCTAAGATTGTATTACCCTCCCTTGCTATGTTACCCTACCTTACTCTGGTAGAGGGTTACCCTGTCTAACTGGGTTACACTACCCTAGGTGTGATCAGGGTTTCCCTGTCTTGCTCCGTTACCCTACCCAACTAGTTATCTAGGTAATTTCTTATTTAAAGTACCTGCAGTTTCCAGGTTACTTTTTGCAGGCCAATAGGAGCGTCCCTCACCAGGCCCCCTTAAGCCCCCTGGCTGGCTGAGATTCGGTAAGCTATACCAACGAATATGTAGGAATGTTACTCATTACCTATTTCATTAGCTGCAGTCATATAAGTACATAACATGTTTCTCTCAAATACTACCCTGGTTGAAAATATATAGCATTATTCATGATACACATCAATCTAATAAATGAAAAATGTTAAAATTACCTTCTTCCTGTAAGGCTGTGTAGTTTTGTTCTGTACCATACTCCCTACTACACTCATTTTATGCATAGAGTAATGTCCTTGTTCCATATACTATCACACTTGAATCTTGTACCATTTTCTATATATGCAATACTATACTCCTCTCTGTTAAATAATTAGTTACTCTATATTTCTACCTAGATAGTACCATTCCTTCCTAGCTTTAAGAACTAAGAATCACAATTCCTACCTACTTGTTCCAATACTTCACCTTCTTCCTTTCTTAAGCTGCAACACAACACACTCCCACTTGCCTAGTCTTCTCTACATACTATTATCGAAATAATTTCGTACTAGGCATTTTTCATTTTGAACACTAGGAAGACACAATGATCCCAAGCGTCCCGTCCGCCAGGCAGACACCTACGAGACACCCGTGCCGGGCCTCCCGGATAGCTGTTTCAGGCTGCAGGCCAATGGCGTCAGTCTTTTGGAAAAGAGAGCCGTCTAAAAGGGTGACGGCAGGGCCCTACCATCCTCAATATCTTGATAATACAAAAATTGTTCCCACATAACCCTTGTCACCTGCAGGCCCCGCCCATCGACGCCTGTCACATGTAGGGCCTGACCATCCAGTACGCTTTTCCCTTCTACGGTTTGGGCAGTCCAACAGATTTCATGACACCTAAAGCATCTTGGTCATCTACTGCTAGAGAATTCAAGAAGTAGTGCAGTCCAGCGGTAAATAATTTGTGCTGGAAATATATTTTAGGAGAAACTGGTGTCTATTTGTTAATGCTAGATAGGATCCTATTATAGTTACCAGATATCTCTGCTTTGCAATTTCTTCCTAAAATCGATTTTAAATTATTTTATGATTATTTTCATGCCTTCTATTTGTTTCTTCGAACTAAATTCACCTCTCTCAGTTTTCACAAGGACAATTCCACACAAATCTACTACATCTTAGGCCAGTAATATCTATATTAGTAGCTCTCTCTCACTCATGTGCAGGTAGGCAAAGCTCACTACGCCCTGATGACTCGGTTTCACATATCTGTCCACCATACGGAGGCTTTTCTGGGAATTCAAAGTACCATTATGATTTAGAGATTGATAATCATGACTTTGCTGAAAGTGATACTTGAAATTCAGCGCCCTCTAATCTTCATACCCCCACTCTCGGTAGTAATGTATCAAATCCTATGAATCCACTATTGAATAGTTTAAGCTATCGACACAATTACAAGAGCTCTTCTATTCCTGGATCCTGTAAAGGTAATATTTCAAACATGTATCTTGCAGTTCCCACATGATACCTTCCACCATGTAACCTACTCCCAAGTATCTCGAGAATCCCAAAGGGACTCTGAAGATACTATAAGGATAGGTGGAGAAGCGTCAATGGATTGGTCTTCAATAGATAAGGTAAAATGTATGGAACTAATAGAGTAACTGTTCAACTTGTAGTATTGAAGATGATAGTCCTGTGATGCTTGAGAGTCGGAATCCTTAAGGGATTGCAGCCTCTTTAAATACAAAAGATTGTAGCTAGGAAAACTAAATAAAAGCGCAAACATCCTGTCCAACAACATACTAACAGAGGAAGCATAATAAGGTAACCATATTGTGAAAACAGAGGGTTAAAAGCGGCAGGATGCAGCTAACAAAACAAGTAATAGAATCCAAACAAGAAGCAATAAGAGATCGCTAATACTATACAAATCCAGCAGGTATGGCAGGTGGATAGTGATACCCAAATGGGTAGAAGCAAGGAGGGGTAGTGATAAGCAAAACAAGGAAAGAATAACCAGTTAGGAAGTAATAACCAAGTAGGAAGGTACAACCAGATAGTAGCGCTTATCAGGTATAAACCCAAATAAGTAATAAGCAACATCCAGTTAGTAGTAATAGTAGAAACATTGTAGATTTCCGTTACATTCCCCTTAAAAGATATAAAACAAACAAACAATAAGGAATATCCTAAAGGGCTTAATGACCAACCCGCCTTTGGAGCATTCCACTCAATTTCAAAACATATAACTTAATCAGTATATATATATCCATCACTGGTTGCAGGACCTTACACCTTTATAAGCCATATAGTTCCAAGTGTAATACCATAAAGCAGTTAGCTTCCCATCTCAGATTCGTCCAAGGTGCAGAGTGTTGTGGTTGTCTTGGATTCTGAGTGTTTTAGTCTTGAAGAAGCTACCAAAATCCGTCAGGGTCAAGCTCAGTTGAGAGGGATGTATGTTCTGGTTTATGAATTGTCCAGTTAGAGAAAGTCTCACCATGGGATCAACGGAGTCTGAAAGGTATAGATTCCTTATAGGTATCGAACCACTAGGATCTGATGAGGGTGATGGCACCTTCTAGGTTGTAGAGGGGTTCCCATCTTGCTTCGATTTTGTCATAGCCTATCCAAAGGATCAAGAACAGTCTTTTTCTGTGATAGATTCTATCATTGAATATCTTTTCGATTTCCCATTGCACTTGTCCACTAGCATCAATGGTGACAGGTTCTTTGGATATGGGTCCAGGTGTTCCTGGGAAGGAGAAGGGTTTGGGTCTTAATTAAATGCGAAGATGGCTGCGATGGATCCATGGGTGGATTTCTGCCATCACTGGAAGCAGTATGAGTTTGTAGTTGTTATATCTGTCATGTCCTTTGCTCACGGTGAAGGGTCCTAACCATGGTCCAACTAGTTTATGATTTTCCTCCGACCTTATGGAGATAGAGTGCAGACTAGAGCATAACGTCAGTTTTGTTAGGAATGATTGGGGGTCCATCCTTTCCTCTGTTTTTGCCGGAGGTGGTTTGGCGTGCTCTGCCCTTTTTGAGTGCATCTCTGGCAAGTTGTTGATTCTTCATGTTCTTTGAAGCAATCTCGTCTGCTGCAGGTACTGAAGTAGGGAGAACCCTGATGCTAGGGAGGAGGTTTGGTAGTGTGCCCAAGGTAATTTCGAAGGGGGAGAGTTCTATGCTATGGCTGGGAGCTGCATTGATTGCAGTCTGGACATGAGGTTGGTGGCGAACCCACTTTGTACCTTTAGGGTTGACATAGTTCCAAAGGAATTGGTGAACGGTTCTGATTCTGCACTCAGTCTATCCATTGGTCTGGTGATGGTAAGCTGTAGCCATGTTCAGATCAACATTGAGGTTCGCCAGAAGCTGTGTCCAAAAGCGGGAGGTAAACTTGGGGTCTCGGTCAGGACCTAGGAAGGTAGGAAAACCATTAATAGAGAAAACTCTCTCAATGATTGTGTATGCCGTTTCGATAACTGTGATGTTCAGTGAGACTGGTATGAGGTAGGTAAAGCCACTGAATCGATCCTAGACAACCATGATGAGTTCAACCTTGGAATCGCTAGGGAAGGGTCAAGCAAAGTAAATTGCAAGCGACGAGAATGGCTGCCTGGGGACAAGGAGGGGGTGACTGATCCTTCAGGGACAGTGGTAGGTTGTTTGTTGAGCTGGCATAGGTGGAATCTGCAAAAATAGTGTTTGAAATCTTTCCTCATGGAGAGCCTGTAGAAGTGTCTTGAAACATATTCAAAACATTTCTGCCAACCCATATAGGCCATTTGTTCATAGGTAATGCGTACAATTTCGCTTCTGATGTTAGCACCTTGATAGCTTACTTCATAAGGAACATAAAGACACTTGCTACTGTCATCCTTACCCTTTCTGACGAGAACTCCATCATTTAAGAGCCAGTTAGGGTGGTCAATAGCCTTGGTAACTACCTCAATGTGAGGGTCATTCTGGATAGCATTTCCTATGCTACAGTACCAGTTTCCTTTCATGTAGTTGGTAAGCTGAAAAGCGCGAATGTCAAGCTGTAAAGAGGGCTGATCAAAGAAGCAGTCCTCATAATCGACTGGTGCTTCTGGGTAGGTAGGTCACATCCTTGGTCAATATCTGGTATTTCTCAGTCTTTCCTCTTATCAATAACTGTATGAAAGACTGGGTAGCCATCATCATCATGGAGGGGATGAGGAACAGCCCATCTGTTCTCTGCTCTGTGCTGGGAATGATAAGGGGAGACAAAGTTGGAGGAAGAGTAGAAAGGCAAGGGTCCAGGAATATCGCAAAATTATGAGGCAAAGTATCCTGTATTCTTTCCCTTTATGTCGGTTTGGCATTCGTCCCAGACCCAGGCAGTCCTGTGTATAGCTCTGTATCTATTAGATTCCAGAAATCGGTCCAGTTCATTGACTGGGGGTCGAGGAGGCACTGGTGTGGGCTGAGAGTCAAGTTGAGTAGGTGTGCTACAGGGGGCGATATTTCCAGAGTTGGTGACTGCATGGGATTCCAATTGGGTAATAGAATCATGGATTCGTTTAAAGCAGTTGGTGATAGCATCTGGATGCAGTGGTTGGTCCATATGTCCTGGAGTATTGTTAATTCTCGCCGCAAGGCCAGACAGTTGAGCTTTAGCTCGCTCAATAAGTACTGTGGCATGGGATGGCTCTTGAAGGTTGCTGAGATGGTGTGATGTCTCGATGATTTCACAACTTTGAATGGCATTGGTTGTAAGCTCGAGGGTATCTGCTGCTTTGTCCTTGGCTTTTTCAACAGAATCTGAGTAGTAACTCGCTTCTTGGAAGCTGGAGGGGTTTGAGCTGGTGCCATGATGTGAGTTCAATATGGAGTGGTATTCAGGAGTAAGAATGGGAGCGGGTACTTGAAGAGTGAGGGCACAAGAAGGGTCTAGGACATGGGCGATGTTGAGGTAGTGTCTTGATACAATATTCATGGCGGAGGAGGGGGTCTTCATATGCTTCTTCACTGTAGAGTCTACAGGTATTAAGTCTTCTTCAGCAGTAGTGGCTTCATAGATCTTTGATAGGTCGGCTGCAACGACTTAGTCTTTGCCAGGTCTGTGTATGATATCGAAATCATAAGATTGCAGAAACATGCGCCTCTAGTTTGGCGGTAAGGTAGGTCAGTCTCCTTCAAGAAAAAGCATAGTGCCTTGTTGTCAGATACAACAGTGAACTTGGTACCATATAGAATCGGATGAAATACCTCGTTAGCATCCACAATAGCTAAAAGTTATAATACATGGACAGGGTAGTGCAGCTGACTTGTTGCAAACTCTCTGATGTGGCATGCAGCAGGATATGCTTTGTTAGGGAAGGGTCCTTGGACAACCCATGGTCCTGATCCAACCCTAGAGGTGTCAGTATTGAGGTATATTGGATCAGCTGATGTCTCATAGGAGATAGGGAGGAGTGGATTTGTCTCATTGGTCAGGTATTTAACCTGTTTGAATGCTTCCTCATGCAAGGGTCGCCATTCAAATAAATCTTGGGAAATTAGGTCCGAGCGGGGGGCAGTAGTGGAGGCAAGATGTGGGAGGAATTGTGCATGATATATCACAACTCCTATAGAGGTCTGATCATCCTTTTTCGATTTTGGTATGGGCCAGTCTTGGATGGATCATATTTTATCAGGGTTTGCATGAATTCCTCTCACATCTATAACATGTCCTAGAAGAGAGAGCTTGGTGGCGAAGAATTTGCACTTGGCTGATGATGCTTTGATTTGGTGTTGCTTTAGTCTTCCTATGACTAATCTGATGTGCAAAATATGTCCTCAACTGTTGCTGAGTAGATGGTAATATCATCCATATATGCCTAAAAGAATTTTCCAATAAATCCATCTAGGACAAACTCTATAACTCTCATAGCTGTAGCAGGAGTGTTGGCATCTCCTTGCAGCATAACCTAGCATGCAAAGGATCCAAAGGGTGTCTTTATGGTGTTGTATTTCTCATCGGTATGGAGAACTCGAATTTGGAAGTACCAATTTGCAAGGTCTATGGTAGATCTGAACTTTTCTTTGGCAACAGTTCTGAGGTTCATGGCTTGGTTGGGAATCGCTCCATACTCCTTGATATTAATATCATTCCTGGGTACAAGATCTGCTAGTAGTCTGATTTGGCCATTAGGTTTCAGCTTTGGGAATATGTTGACTGGATTCTGTGCCTTGCTTGGGTAAATGATTCCTTTTGCTTTCCAGTCCACAATCAATTCTTATTATGCTGGTATAATCTTGTCTGGTAAAGTGAAGAATCTCAGATTATGGTCCGAAATTATGTCTTTCAGCTGCATGTGGGGGTTGACATCTCTTAAGGGTGGTAGTTCCGCTGTCTTCTTGCCAGGGAATACTGGAGGAAACTCAGAAATGAAATCAGGGGTATCGGCTGCATACATGGCTGAAAATCGTGCATAAGTAGCTTTCTTGCAGGTCTAGGTGATACCTTTGGCAGACAAGGTGATAATAGATTTTCCGCAATCTATTACCACATGGTGTGCAGTAAGGTAAGGCATTCCTATGAAGATATCATAGTTGTCCAGGGAATAGACTAGGGCTTCAGAGATATCGCCGCTTTCCTTGTCAATCTGTATGACATGCTTTGCCCCATAGTTGATTGCTAAAGGTGATCCTAGAACTGCCTTCTTCAGGTTGATAGTAGTCTAGAGGTCTCCGGTAGGGATTTGGTGGATAGTGACAAACTTTCCTGATATCAAGTTGTCTCCTGTAGTTCCTGTATCGAATAGTGCCCTTGCGTTGTGCCTATTGACTGTGATGTATACTTCGAGGGCTAGGGATTGAGTTCCACTAGGTCCTGCATGGTTTGTGGAAACTGTAACTGATTCCTTTGCATTGGGTTCGTCTTCTAGGGTTTGGTATGTTCTTCTGACATTCTGGGGTCTCCTGGTTCCGCCAGGGCCTCCATTTCCTCGCTGCTGTGTGCTCCTATACTTTTCCTTCTCAATGCAGTTATTGGAGTAGTGTCCTTTTTTTCTACAATAGTAACAGTTATTGTCTCTCCTGCGCTGATCCTTCTCAGTCTAGGATACTCCTAGATGCTAAGAGGAATTGTCGGAGAATGTTGGTTGATTACACTGGATGCCATTCTAGTGGCGCATGGATGCTTTAGCGAAACTGCATTAGAGATTGCATTTCCTTGACGATTTCCTTATAGTCCTGTAGAGTGGGCAATTGCATCTCGCTTTTCCGCTATCTCCACTAGGTGGTCAAAGGACATGTCTGAAATGATATGTAGTTTCACTTCTCGCTTTAGCTAGAGATCCATGTCATCTAGAAGTCTCTGCTTCGCTGAATAGTCCGAAATTGTTCCTGGTGGGAGACTGTCTGTCTAGGTTTCAAGTCTGATTATATTGTCGGTAATCTGTGCTGTTTTTCCACTGGTAGTTTGCTTGACTAGTAGCCACTGTTCATAGTTGGTATCTGTGGATGTGGAAGGAAGGAAGTAGGCCACGAATATCTGTTTGAGTCCAGCAACGGTGTGGTCTCCTTGTGGTTCTTCATATTGGGTGAAATTATCGAGGGCTTTTTCTCTGCAGTAGGCTCCATAGTATTGCAGGGGTTCAGGGGCATCGTCAGTTATGCCAAAGCTGGGGATGTATCGATAGACTGTATTGAACCCAGAATTGATTGTCAATCAAGCTCGATCTTTTCCTTCTCCTGATAATGTAAAAGGTGCAGGCCATTTAGGACAATTATTACCCTCTGGGGGACAGACATGGCGATAGGTGCAGGGCTTGGATTACTTAGTGGAATTGGTGGACTAGGTGGTCTTGGTGGACTAGGTAAATCGTCTGGTGCAGGGCTTAGTACTCGGAGTTCTTATGGAGGACTGGGTGATTTAGGTGGCAAAGCTGGGGGTGCTGGTCCGGGAGCGTCCTCTGGACCAGAATCTGATTTCGACTCTGAGCTTGGTTCTTTCTTGGATTGGACTGCTTGATGGAGTTGTTCTTGAACTTGTTTTTGGACTTGAGCTTGGACTTGCGCTTGGACTTGGGCTGGGTGTGTAGCTTTGGCTTGGTATTGGTCCTCTTCTTTCCTGATGCTGCTATCTACTAAAGAGTGTTCTGAGTCGTTAGATGGTGGTACAGGTGGGGTTACTGGCGCTTGACTTTGGCGTCCTGAGGAGGGTGAGACCAATCCTCTAGTAAAGTTCCTTCTGGTATCTCTGGGAAGCGGTATAGATGCTAGCTAGGGTGAGCTGCTCTCACCAGGAGTCCGCTCAAGGCCTTCTTGGAAAACATTGAGGTGTACTAGTACTGCAGGGTCAAGGTAGGCGAAGGGTGATCAGTCCTCTGCCGAAGATCAAAGGTATACTTGAGTCTAGGTCAAAAAATGTAACCTACTCCCAAGTATCTCGGGAATCCCAAAGGGACTCTGAAGATTCAATAAGGATAGGGGGAGATGTTTCGCTGGATAGGTCTTCAATAGACAAGGTAAAAGGTATGGAACTAATAGAGTAACTGTTCAACTTGTAGTATTAGAGATGATAGTCCTTTGAGGCTGGAGAGTACGAATCCTTAAGGGATTGCAGGCTCTTTAAATACAAAAGATTGAAGCTAGGAAAACTAAACAAAAGCGCAAACATCCTGTCCAACAACATGCTAACAGAGGAAGAATAACAAGGTAACCATATTCCGAAAACAGAGGGTTAAAAGCGACTGGATGGAGCTAACAAAACAAGTAATGGAATCCAAACAAGAAGCAATAAGAGATCGCTAATACTATACAAATCCAGTAGGTATAGCAGGAGGATAGCAATACCTAAATGGGTAGAAGCAAGGAGGAGTAGTGATAAATGAAACAAGGAAAGAATAACCAGTTAGGAAGTAATAACCAAGTAGGAAGGGACAACCAGAGAGTAGCGCTTATCAGGTATAAACCCAAATAAGTAATAAGCAACATCAAGTTAGTAGTAATAGTAGAATCATAGTAGGATTCAGTTACATACCAAAGAAGAAATGCCAAGGCCATTGCTGGTTTCCTGTGAATGGTAGTGAAGTCTTTGATAAAGGTCCATGGTGCTGTAAATGCGCCTACTGTATGTATTTTCCTCTAAATATTTTATCCTCCTGAGTTTATAAAATGACTGGCTAAGGATGGCAAAATCTATGTATGTTAATATCTTGAAATCATTTAAATCTAGATCCATCACACCGTGCCCTCATAATGAGTGACTGATCAACTAAGAATATGAATTTTCATTTGGCTTCAGAATATGTATTTAGTAAGAAGTTTCGAAATGGTGGGTAAAAACAAAGCTGGGCTACCTGTATCGCTAAGTTTGAAGCTACCATTGCATGGACTCCAGTCCCTAGAGTACGATTGAATAGAGATATTTTTAAGGACATGCTGATAAGATAGATATATGCAACTAACCCCGCTTTTACGACAGTTGAGCATCAAACCAATTGATTAAGAGTTTTTTGAAGACAACTCAGAAATGATATTCTAAATGCTAGCTATATTGTTGTCTTTCAGTTGTCAGTTATCATATATAGTCCGATGCTGTGGGAGTATAAGAGGGTGACAGCAGGATCCTGTCATTCTCTATTTCTCTGTAACACGAAATTTATCTTTGTAGTACTTGTTCATGGCGTAAAGGCCCCTGCCTTTACCTCCAGATCCCCCTATTCACCACCCAGGCCCGCCCCTCACTCCTTGTGCACGCACGTCGACTGCAGCACCCAGCTGTCATCTCACGTCATACCACACAATCTGCAACCTGTGAAACCTGTGGTTACCGACAGTCTTTCCAAGGCTGGCTTCTGGACAGATGCCAAGATACCCATCTGTCCCTGGGGTCCTTCCAGGTGCTGACGTCCGTCCCGTCTACCCTATAAGACGGCTGGACTGAATACTTAGGTTCACTGGGAAGACACTTAGTGTTGGCAAATATAATACCCCAATAGTGCCAAACACAAGCTGCTCAAGCTCCTTCACTGCTATTTTCCTGACGACTCTTTTCGCTTTACCTTTTGGCAAGGTGAGAATGCGGGTAAACACTGAATGATAGTCTAACAATGCCCCTCGCTGAACCTTTGTGGTTTCATAGGCCAGTGGTTACTTCTTTGTGGGACTTTAAAATGACCAATACCTGGAGGACAAAACTGACGAAATGTAGTCGGTATTGCACTGTCTCAGGCTCCTCACTGTCCCGCCAGCCAGATTTTTACAATCTGAATGGGAGCTGATTTGTCTTGGCCAGCACTCCCCTAACGAAAATTATCGTTTTCCTGCACCCGGAACAAGGGACAATGATTGCTGGTGACCCCAAATTGCTCTCAGATGAGCTGGGACTTTTGAAAACCAGAAGAGTTGTCACGATCAGTGAGGTTTCTTTTATTGGGTTTTCCTTTGTTTTTGGGAGTTTACTGCAGGTTACCTATGGGGACCTGGACAGTGGTGGAGCAGATTTACAATGTCGGTTTTCTTGTTGCTTCCTGCGAATGCTTTTTTGGACCTGTATTTTTGCTTTGTTACTGAGGGTGTGAGGGGTTTTCTTGTTGTTCTTGGCAGCCTGGCTAGGTGTGGACACCCATTTTGGTGCGGGATATGCGCTTGGTTCAATACCAAAGGAACTTGGAGTGGCTTGATCTTCCTTAGGCCAGTGGGGGAGGTTTTTCACTTCCTTATTTCAGGGTCAAATCAGGGGTGTCCTCCGGGAGAGGTCCAGGACGGGTACAACTAGGGTGTCGGTTGCATGTGCAACTCCTCCTCCCTGAGTGGATATTCTGGATGCCCTTTATAGCAGAGGTTTGCACCTATTTAAGCAAATAAATTCTAGGATTTAACAAAAAAAAAAAAAAAAATCAACCTGCTGTTTATACCAAATCATAATTTCTTAATCTGCTATAAATTTGGCTTACTTGACAGTGCCCGGAATTTTTTTCTTATTCAGTTTTGCACCCCCGTATTCTAGCCTGTATGCGGTACTTACAGTGTCCTGTGATGTAACGGCAGTTGGGCGAACATCATATACTATACCACCCACCATGTTTTTGCTCCATTGACCACAGGATTAATATTTCTCTTACCCTAGCTATCTTCTGCACCCTCAATAATCACGATCCACGTTGGAAGATCAGAGTGGAATAGTTGCAGTTTTGCAGCACCCTCTGATTCCATCGGGAAAGGCTCTCTAAACTTGTACTTCCTTACAAAAAACATATCACAAACCATGACCGCCGAACTAATTTTCCAAGCTCTCAAGATGTGCTTTTGAATTATAACTGTTATTTGCGCTTTTGCCAATGCTATCTTATTTTCAAGGTTTTTTTTTCTCACATTACACTTTTTATGTACCCCCCCCCAAT
>QFET01004256.1:0-10001 GCA_003316355.1 Tuber calosporum
GGGGATGGAAGACAGAGGGTGGGTGACCCTATATGAAAGGTCACAAAAAGAGGAGTGAAGGGAAGCGAGGTCTGAGCGCAGGGTGTCAACCCCATTCTGAGGAGGGGCAGGTGCAGCCGGAGTACGGTCGCGGACGAGGGAGGTGAGTTCGTCCAACCTGGTGTTGACTGCGACGAGGACGTGCAAGGCGGAGCAGATGTGAGGAAGAAGAAAGGTTTCTGCAGTAGAGAAGTCATAGAGGTCTTCAATGGAGAGGGGGAGGACTTGTCCTTCATGGCAGCTAATGGCAGAAAGGGTTTCCTGGAGAAAAGAAGAGATAAACGAGGAGTTGACCGGGAGGGTGGGGTGAGGAGAAACCACACGCGAAAGGGCGTGGGAGGAATGATCCGAAGGGGGGCGAGAAGGCTCCATGGCCCACGGCTAGGGACGCGATGCCTAAGCGAGTGCAGGAATGAGGGAATCGTGAAGTTAAATGAGTTAACCAAGGTGTAGAAAGTGTATGGGTAGGAAAATAGGGGAAGCGGAGCGTGCTAGCTATCTGTGTCCATGACCTTTCTTATATAGGCGCTCTTCCCACAACCGTAACCCTGGTGACTTTGCTATGAGTCACCTCTTTACTATGACTGGCGTGTGAGTCATAGTATAACAAATATCCTATGACTCACAATATGAGTAATAGTATACAATCCCCATAGTATCCAATTTCCACAAAAGGTCATGTGCGCTAATCGCGTCACATGGGTGAAATCCCTGACTCATACTTGCAGTCAGGTGCGAAAGTCACAACATCATATGACCTCACAATCGTGAGTCATGAAACCATAACCATAAATCAAAGCAAACATCATAATCATAAATGATCTCACAAATCGTGAGTTGTGTAAAACTTTGTATATTGCTAAGTCACGATTTATGACAGTATACTTGAGTTTAGGTCAAAAAATGTAATCTACTCTAAAGTATCTCTAGAATCCCAAAGGGACTATGAAGATACTATTTGTATAGGGGGAGAAGTGTCGATGGATAGGTCATCAATAGACACGGGAAAAGGTATGGAACTAATGGAGTTTGCATTCAACTTGCAGTATTAAAGAGGATAGTGCTGTGAGGCTTGAGAGTCCGAATCCTCAAAGAATTGAAGGCTCTTTAAATACCAAAGATTGTAGCTAGGAAAACCTTAACCAAAGCACAAACATCCTGTCCCACAAACATGGTAATAGTGGCAGTATAACAAGGTAACCATATTCTGAAAACAGAGGGTTAATAGCGACCTGATAGAGCTAACAAAACAAGTAATGGAATCCAAACTAGAGGGAACAAAATATTGCCAATACTATACAAATCCGGTTGGTATAGCAGTGGGATAGCAAACCCAACTGGGTAGAATCAAGGACAGGTAGTAATAAGCGAAACAATGAATGAATAACCAGTTAGGTAATCATAACCAAGTAAGAAGAGACAAGTAAATAGTAGCGCTTATCTGGTATAAACCCAAATAAGTAATAATCATCAAGTCAGCAGTAATAGTACAAACTTAGTAGGATTCGGTTACAGAAAGCGTGGTGGCGGTGGTGGTGGAGGATGGTGTAAAATGAAAAGAAACGTCAGGTAAGGCCTATTTTTATAGAAATACCTAACTACGCCCAGCCTTATCAAGGATTGTTGTACCCAGATATTCTGTAGTAGTGTGATTGAGAATGAATATACTCAAGCCATAATAATGCCTTGTTGTGGCTGGTTGTGCCTATGATGGGTGGTTCAGTACAGGGGTAAGACAGCCGCAAAGAGGAGTTAGTGTAGCTCTTTGTGTCCTTGGTGGCGGCTGCAGTATGGACACCACTCAGCTGCAATAAGCATTTGGTATGTCTAGAAGTGCGTCAGCCGTGTCTGGATAATCTCTGTGTATTTAAAGGGATTAGATCATGTCTCGGCGGACTGTCTGGTACATTTAAGACCAGCGGCCCCTCGCCTTCCGCTTGATCATTCTCTTAATAATCTATTATATTTCTACTTTATTGTTGCTACATTGACAATTACATATATTATACCTGTATATATCTTTGTTTTATGTAGTATAAAAGTAAATATTTATACAGGTTTTGAGGCCCCATGACCTCCACATGATCGGTGTCTCCGTTTTGAGTTCTAAACGTATTTTCTAAACATAATCACTTATACTACTATTAACTGTATCAACATATAAGACTCAATTTTCAAATATCGAAAGAGTAACTGGCTTTATCAGCAGTAGTAGCCCCATAACCTACGCTCGATCGTCGTCTTTGTAACCTATTAAGTCTACTTGAATATAATTTCTTATACTATAATCAAACCTACATAAGTATCAAGGCTCAAGAGAAATCAAGTGAGAGAAGATAATATAACTGCCATAGTATCCACTAGACCTACAGTTGATCTTCGTCCTCGTTGTCCCTTAAAGTCTTTTTAAAATATATTCACTTATTTCTTAACGGGGACTATACATATAGAAATGATAATACATAATAGGCAAATTGCAGTTATTGTGGCATCAATTGCATCCCCTCAACCAGGGAGCGGCTTGTGACTTTCTCTTCTGTTTCCAATTACCGGTTTTCCCAAAAAGCATGTACCTGATCAGGAATCCTTTCCATATACTGGTATTGGAAATTATAATCTAATTTGGAGATACTATATCTAGTTTAACAGCCCTATTACCTCCCACACTGGTGACTTAGTTCAAGCTTTCTATAAGGGAAATAATAGAAATTTACAAAAACCTAGAGAATTGGGTTGAAAGGGATTCATTAGATTTATATCGAATAAACTAGGCAAGAACACAATTGAAGAAAAATAGAACAACAGTGAGAAAGTGACTATCAAATTGATATGTAAGGCATTCAGATATATTAGAGGAGGTAGGAATGAGTGGAATGGAAATAGGAATGGGTTAAAAACAGGAAAAATCAATCCTACAAAAGGAAAACAGCCATACCAGCAAGCTACAAGATATGCTAATTACTAGCCATAATAAGATATTTAAGGAAAAGAGGTTACAGACCTGAGAAGGAATGGAGAATGTAGTGGGAGAGACAGCAAAGGAGGAGGTAGAGTTGTCAGAAGAGTTTCTAGTAATAGGACTGGAGGCCGCAATTGCAGTTAGTATTTACAAATAGACAGTAAGGGAGCAGAAATATAGGAAGAAGAACTTTCAGGAGTGAGATTAGAGGAGAACCTCTGAATAAACAAGATTATCACTATGGGTAGGAGTTAGCTCTAAGGGTAAGAGTGTCTGCCCATTTCGCGATGACACCCTAGACAAGGCGATATAGGGATGCATAGGAGTTAAGGCCGGTATGTGTCAATCGACACCAACCTGCTTCTGAGACTGGGCCCAAGACTGGTTCACAGTCATGGCAAACCACAGACGGACTGGAAACTGATAACGCTGAAGGATGAAGGGGAGACCATCCTCTATGGGAGTAAGCTTGATCCGTAGAAGGAGTGAGATCTTTCTATTGAACTTTCCACCAATAATCGTAACCTTCAAACAGTTGCGGATGACCCCTGCGACCCTCATCCTGGTGCCATTGCAAAAGCCCTCTCAGGGACTCAGATTGCACAGTAAATTAACTGGAGCACCAATCTTGAGTGGCTGGCTGGAACACGGAATAGATACCATGTTTGCACTCTGCACATAGTCGATAGCCAAGGGCTCTGCAGCTCCAGTAATGCCTGTAATATCGACATAGTTGCCAGCATCATAGCGTTTCTAGACGCCAGGCATTCTCTCCAACAGCACATCACTGGTATCAGATGCCATATAATTGCCTAAGGTGAGGACCGCACGACTAACGTGAGCTTGATTATAATTCCCTGCTTCATTCAATAACGACCGTGGATAGGATTGATTACAGAGTTGGTCAACTTTAGCGATACGACAGATCTAGCAGGCAATTGATAACTGCCACACAGGGTATGTTGGGTAACCAGATCATCGAGAAAAGGTGAGAAAGGTCCTATTAGCATCACTGGCAGTGACTCGCATAGTTGTCATGATTTGGGGGATCCTGTAGCGGGCCTAGATCGAGTCATGTTGGACGTAGGCAACTACAGTGCCCTGCCTAGTTCCCAGGTGTATCATTGGCAAGATCTGGGTAAAGTTACCACCTAGTAGCGTAGGTATCGAACCAAACCCCGCCTGGTTACCGCAATGGCAGATAGCATTCAAGGTTTGATTGACGAACACAAAATAGAACTTGTCCAGTATTGGACACTCATCCCAAATGAAGCAAGCTGTTTAGCGAATCAACTCTCCATATTGTGAGTTGTGCCCAATATTGCATATAATATGCATCACCTTCAAAAGCGGGATCTTGAACCTTGAATGTACTGTCCGCCTGGTGGTACAGGCGGTGCCTCTAGCCCGAAGGACGCAATGCATAGTACTATCAGGTGGTGGTGTCAGAAATATCTGCGGTGACAGTTGTAGAGGGAGGTCCTCCCAGTAGCAGTAGGCCGATGAAGGAATAATTCGCTAGCCTTGTCATGCTGCTCTGGGTCCTGCTGCTGGATCTCCACCGCAGCCTCAATTCTATCACCACTTGCTACCTGTTCCTTATTCAACAGCTTGCGCAGAGCACTAAATGCCTCCATCACCCTCTCTATGTCATACCCCATCTCCTCCCCGAGTATTGCATTCCTCCATTCCCTTCCCTTACTCTCCCTCTAATCCAATACCGGCTGTGGGAGCTTATACTATGCCTGAATCTTTCCATACTCTGGGAGCAGTAGGTCTATCAGATGCAGCCCATCGTCAAGATATAGGATGTCTCCAATACCCTCTCCACAAGCCAGTACTATAACCCTACCTGTCACAACCAGGAGCTCCAGATCATCAGACAAACTCTGCTTATACTGCTCCCAAATTAGGGGTGGATCCGTGACAGTGGCATATTGAAGGGAAACAGTAAATGGTTGTCGCAATGCCCTTCTAGTTATGAACTCCATACCATTACAGCAAAGTGCCACCCACTGTCGATCATCCTCCATGAGCCCATGTGCCTTGGAGGCAAACCCAAAGGTTTGATGGACCACCCCATCTACCGTCCGTATATCCTCAAAGCTTGTGGCCCCTCCTACTGCAGTTAGAAGTAAACGCAGATAGTTTGCTTTTGTCATCAACGGGCTGGCTGCATACAAGTGACATTATGGAAAGGTGCAGACTCCTGCACCTCCACCACCCATGGGATGATAGACATAGTTCTAAGAGAATTCATAGTACAAATACAACCTTCCATCTTTGTTTTCTACATTGTACTTGAAGTATGCGAGGCGCGCTGTAAGCTAGCTGTCCATAGCCTCACATATGGCTACCAGATCTGCTCCATGAGAGAAGTAGACTGGCAGATGCCCATGAAGGTGGAGGGTGATGTGCTAGACGGTAGGCAACTCGTTGTGGGTTTTGAATTCAAACACGCGCCACACGGCCTCCAGGGGACCTATATAGTGTCCATAGAAATACAGCTTTATATAGTCCTTTTGCTCTTGAGTACTGCAGTAGGACAATCCCCACCCTTGTAAATTTACTTATGAATATATTTCAAGGGTTTGATTGACGCGTCCACTTTCCTTTTGATGTAGGCCTTATAGCAGAGAGCCAAGTATATACTGTTGGCTACCACTCTTCCATCGTCGATGACAGCCATAACATCAACTCCGCTCCTCCGAACTGCCACCATAAATAACTGCCCTGTATCCCTCCCCCTATAGGTGGGAAAACTATCAGCACTGATGATTGTCTACCACTGGATGGAACCTAGATAGCCCTTTTGGCAGTTGACTGTAGACAGTGGATTGAGGCCCTGCATGCAGGCTCCCTGACTATTTTTCCCAGAACTGTGAGTATCCACTATTGTCATTATAAAGATATCTCTCAATTCCTGACTGCAATTGTTATTACCACAGCGAAGTTCTGCACCAATGAACCCATCGATATTGGCCGAAGTCAGGAACTGGTGGTCGGTCTTGAGGAACACCAGCAGGTGTAAATGTATGAGTCCCCGCTTGTGGTACTTGATAGTACTAACCCAATCAAACCCAGTGCCACAGACGTCCTCATGCATAATCTGGTCCGGAAGACTCGTACCTTGAGATTGAAGACGTGAGTTACCAGGTCTTGCCTGTCTGACGGTATTTGAAATGGTACCAACTCACGCTCAATCTCAACCCACTTTGGGTTCTCTCTTTAACCTAAAGAACAGTGAAGGTTTCCCAAAGCGGAGCACAATCGCTATGTTGTCCTGGTACAGCTGGTGCATGAACCTATCCCCTCTAACATAACTCGATGGTAGAATCACCCTTCTTCCCACCTTCCTGAGATCATAGTCTCCATCTTCCAGAACATCTGCCAACCCATTATAGACTTCAGCACTGAGTTCCACCTAATGGGTACGTAGCCAAGCCAGTTTGATTTAATTACAGACAGCCCAGGCATCTACAATAAGCAGCAGGAATAATCTCTGCGCAGAGAAGAGTCTGCATGGCACCTCAAGCCTGGTATGCAGCCCAAACCTATAGAAAGCGTGCTGGTTCAGGCTTCAGTCCTGGCTATTCCCACGAACATTTTCAAGGGTCCTTTCCAGGTTCCAACTGGGTTCTCCAGGAGGGAAGAGATAAACATAGTGGAGGGAGAGGTAGGAGCGATGATTTGGGTTGATAAAGGGGAATGGATTGGCCAGATCCCTCCCATTGATCATCTTGGCCAGAATTATATCCCTGAATCCTCCGCTTTAATACTCCTATAGCCGAATGAGGGAGACTTCATCTGCCACGTATAGGCTCACACGCCTCTGATAGGCTCCATTTGTACAACCAGGTGTAGTTGTTCATCGCGGATCATTAGAAAGTTGTCCTCCAAGGCAATGCTCTCCGCAAACCGCTCCTAAGCCATATGGTATTTCTGGATCAGTTTGTTGGACTCTTGCAACATCAAGGTCTAGGAACAAATAAGTTGGGAATCCTATTCAGGTGCACTGCCAGCTCTGAATTTTGGTACCATTACTGGATCATAGAGGTAGATCCGAGAAAATATGGCATCTCAATCTCCTCTAGGCACCTGAGGGCCCTGCCAATGATGCATTACACCGGGTACCTGGAACAGTTGAAATATTCCTCCGATCGGACCCGTCCTATTGTCCATCTTGAACTTAATGCTGGCGAAGGCGAAAAGAGAGTTCTACCTATGCACCACCTCATGGAATGCCTTGGACTGAGCCTCGGCTCCAATCAACAAGCCATTAAGAGGTACTAGCAGCGGACGAATTGCCTCTATCAATACCCTGTCCTGGTAGCTGCAGGACTCGATTCTCAATTCCCACCCAGTGTTGGTTGGTTAGTTGACAACTCTGCTATACAGTGCAGTGCATATCAGGCTGTGCATCTTATCTCCATCCTCTCCAGGTCATGCGCTCTCCAGCACCCACTCTGGTCAATCTACGTGAGACATATTTGACTTAGCATCCCCTCTGGGTCTGATCCTCCTGTACGAGGAAGAACCCAATCTCCCTCCTCCTGAGCCATACTTCACAATCCTCTCTGTTCAACTGCCAGTCCCTTGAAAAATGGAACCAGCAGCCTATGACCTGTTGGCTCCACCTCCCTTATTCACTCTCCTCTACCTTTTCGTACTTCTGCCACCAGAAAAAGTGGACTCTGACCAGTCTGCTCTGCCAAAAGAGACCCCCTCCTCTGCCACTCGCCATCCTACACTAATATCATTACTCCTTAGTTTCACTTCTTACCCTGAATAACTACAATCCCTTTTTTGTAACTAAAACTTACCAAATATATCCTGTCGGTAGCCCTTCTACCTCCTCTCCCATGACTATCAACCAATTCTAGATCCTGCTATCTCCTGCATCTTTTGTGCCTCTGGTTTTGCAACCTGTTATATATTATATCAGCCTAATCCTTTAACATATTCTGATATTGGGTCTCAGATCATTCTGGCAGTCCCAGTGTCTATCCCAGTTACCCTACTACCACCTCTACTTCATCACCAGGCACCACTATCTGTCCATTGCCAGCCCTGTTTTGTGCTCCGTATGATAGTTCCCAGCTTATTAGTAACTTGAACTATAACCTAAAATTGTGGAGATTCAGCAAACAACTCACCTAGTAAACCTGACAGGAGTTTAGAAGATACCTCATTTTATTATCGTCAAACTCCTGTAGGCACTTCTCCTGCCTAGAGCTGACACAGTGCCTCTGGTATACAGCTAGATATTAATATTTCCTGTATCAGTGCTCTATTCCAATTCTGCTGGTAATCTATACTTACCCCTCTCCTCCACCTCCATTTCTCATTCAACCTACCTCCATTTGGTGTCTTCCTTTGCATTCACCCACTTTGTCCCGCCTTCTCTTTGCTTCACCTTTATATAAACCGTCACAATTTGTCTTAGAGTCAAAATTGTATAGTTATTAGATATAAAACTATAACTTACCAAGCACTGCTTGCTGGTTTTCCTAAAGTTCCCTTTCCAATCACTATCAACTCAACTGCATGTTTCTCCTACTTACAGCGCCCACAATGTGGAATTGTTTACTGGACTTCTCTCTCTCCCTAATGTTGTCCAATGGCTTTTCCATAATTTCCAAGATAAAAAAGAATTGTGTAACCACTAAGAAAGTAAGAGCTAGGGTGGGTTATTTAGAGAAAGATAGAGTGTGTAAAGGATAAGAATAGAGGGAAGAAGATATTGGTTTGAAAAGAGATGTTTAATATGCAAAATGCAGAGGTTGAACGATATATAATTTTTAAGGGAAGGATACTGTAGCGAGATAAAGCAAACTGTGTAAAAGAAAAGAGAAAATCAAAATTCTTCCTTGGGGGGACATGAGGCTTAACCAGTAGTATGATGAGATATACAGGATATACAGCACTTTAAATATCTGCCAATATCAGATTATCCTAAATTTCTTGGCATTTCTGCTGATGGTATACCTAGTATAGTTTTTCTATAATCTGTAAACTATATATAACTACAATCAGTACCTTTCTACCTATAATACGTGTCATTCATCTTGTGTGTAAGTTGCGAAGGAAATTACTGCGGGTTTGATAAATTGTCCTTGATGTTTCTGTGAAAAAAGGGAGAAATAACTAGTGGTAATGATAATACCTGTTTAGCACTGATTCAAAGTGGGGGAAACCAACTAACATAGAGTTTTTTAAGCATGGAGTTAATGAATATTGAGTATTGCCACCACCTTAAAAGTAAAGGCTTTATAGATATATATTAGTTCAATATAAATTCTGGCTACACTTGTTTAAAGTATACACACGCTTCACGCCCGTTACCACGCTCCTCGCCCGTTACTTTCACATCGCTTGAAAATATTACCGCATTCGACCCCACAAAACCACAGGGATTTGTATGGCAACCATCTCTACACACCAACTTTCGCTTTTTGCTTAGGCTTCACCTTTAAGCGACCCCGCACTTCTGCTGATTCATGCCCCTACAGGGATGTCTCATAACAGGAGAAGGTCCTCGAGGCCCCAATCCCGTACCATGGAGCATGGTAACCCCTACGGAGGGCACCCTATGTTTAATGCCCCCCTTGCCCCTTCAGCAGAGATGTTAGGCCTGGCCTTGTCATCCACTTCTCATTCATCCAGTCCCCTTGACCCTAACCTCCTACTCCTCAGGCCACTATATAATGAGCTTAGGCCTTCTGTGGATACAAACCCATACGTGTTCCCACGTCTCTGGGTCTCTGATCGCCGGGACCTCTCTTTTGGTAAGACCATACTCATCTCCCTCCTCTGCAAGCTAATTACAGGTATTGGTGCTATCGGCACCTACCTGGAATGCCTAGAGGCTACTAGCACCCGCAATGCCGCCTCTCTACCCACTATCTCCCCCCTCCCCCTGGCCAACTAGGATGCCTCAGTCAGATACCTGGCTGCCAGGGTCACTGCTGTCACAACCACACGGTCCCCACCACCCCTTGAT
>QFET01004256.1:10083-26208 GCA_003316355.1 Tuber calosporum
CTGGAAATTTCCCGCTACGACACTAAGACCAAGGCCTTGAATGGTGACCCTGCAGCATATGCTATCGAGCACCCTCGCTCCTGGGAGGCTCAAACCTACAACAAGGGGAAATACCCAGATCTCTACTTTTTCCTCACTGGAGATCAGGACCCTGAGTACTCCAAAGCACACCCCCCTACCTCCTATGCTTCTGTTTCTGCTGGTCAACCTGCCAGTAGGAAAGGTAAGAACAAGGGGAAGAAACCCGCTACGGCTACAGAAGTTGCTGCATCCAACATTGGTAGCCGTGCGAGAAGGGTTCTACCCCGCTGCCTGCTGCTGAGCGTCGTTTGTTCTCCCCTAGGACCTTACCTATTCCCCACACAGATGCACTAACCATAGCTGTCATCGCTCCTGACCTTATCGCCTCTGGCCTCGGGCAAGCCAACTGCTCCAACCCCCTCGCATACAACGCCTCTGGAAATAGCAGGGGATCCCTCAACCTCCTAGGCTCCAACCTCTTCACATAAGCTACTGCTTACTCCCCTTACTACCAAGCCATGGCCCTTAAGGTCAATCTTGCCTTCCCGATTGGCGAAAACCCATTCCGCCCCTTCCGCCCTGCTCCCAATGAGGTTCAGCTTGCCGTCCATGGCCTCCCCACTGCCTGCCCCCTCCTGATCAAGCAGACCTTTGCTCTTGTCTTTCCGAATCCATTCGCAATGCTGTTGACATTACTGTCTTTTCTGCTCGCTCTCTTCTGACTGGCCCGGACAATAGGGCACACGAGAACTGGACCTTCGTCGTTGTTACAGTTCACCCTGCTGACGCTGTCATTTTTGCATCTTCTATCCGCCTCTTCTCTCGCCCACGCAAGGTTGAGAGAGCTCACTTCACTAATTGTTTCATGCAGTGCCGTCAATGCTGGAACTATCGACACCCTGTCCCTGCTTGCAAAGTAACTCTCTCCACCTGCCTCCATTGTGCTAATACTCATCCTAGCTCTGCATATCGCTGCCCCAATCCTATCTGCCCCCTAGGTGGCCAACTCAAAGCAGTGGCTGCCTGCTGCCCTGCTAGCCTCTTGCCCTGCATGAACTGTGGTGAGTCACACACCGCAACTAAATGCACCTGCCACTCCCTTCGCATCCCCTCCTCATCGCGCCTACACTCCCAAATACCTCTCCAGGACACCATGGATGTAAGGGAGGACACAGTTACCTTGGCTGCAGCCCCTGATATTCCTTCCACCCCTCCTTCAGCCCCTGGGATAGACCTTACCACCCCACATGCTCCTCCTCCGGCTGGACCATTCCAAGCTCCACGTTCCACAGTAGTTAACCCACTCCCTCCGTGGGCTGATTCCTCCTCCCCTCCTCCCCCAACCACGTCAGAACAATGAGTGCACACACCTCCATCACTCATACTGATATCGATAACCACCCCCCTCCCAACCCTCTTAAGCAACTTTCCCTCATACAACACAACTGTCTTAGAACCTCTAGTGTTTTTCTTTCCCTTTTTAATAGTATCAGAACTCTCCCCTCCTCCGCACAACTGGTTCTCCTTCAGGACCCACCAGTTTACAGAAACTAACCACCCAACTTCGCTGGCTTCAAGGCTTTTTACCCACTCCCCACCCCTGACATCCCTCCCAAGGTTGCTGTTTATGTTTTTACAGAGCTCATTCAGAGCTACTCCCTACTTCCCTCCTTTTTTGACTGCCCGAACCTTATGGCAGTTCACATCTACTCACCCTCTGGGTTATTCCATTGTAAGCACGAAAGATTCAGGTTTTAAAACCTATATTCCACTAATGACACTTCATCTAAGTCTCGCACAGTCGCTCCTGAAGATGCCCACACCTCACACCCCTTCCCCACACTAGTGGTTGTTGACTATAACATCCACTACCGTTCCTGTGACTAGCTACACCAAATTTCAAACATTGAGTTTACAATATCCTCTCCCTACTTTGACCTCAGTTCAGAGCTTGGCTTCCACCTTCTCAACACTCTAGGGGTCTACACACTATTTCCCTTCGACATCAACAAACCGCGTGCTGTTCTTGACCTGGCATTTGCCAAAGTTCATCCCCTCCCCTTTTTTAACATATGGGACTCCAATCTCCAGTCCACAGGCTCAAATCACCTCCCCATCAACCTTTCCTTCACAGCCAGGCTGCTCAGAGCTCCCCCTCCTTCTCCTGACTGGTCAAATACTAGCTGAGACATATTCGCCACCCTCCTCAAGGCCTATCAGATTCCGCTCCCCCCTACAATACCCTACTGACCGTTTGGTTGATGAGTAGCTAACTAGTCATCTCTGCTCCCTCACCTCCTTGCTCAAAAGCCACAAACCCTTCTAATGCTCCCTCCGTCCATGCCTAACCATGGTAGTCCCAGGCACTAACCCAACTTAGATAAGGTTTCTATCGCACTGACAGGTCCCACTACGTAACACACAAACCCGAATCACAGGCACTTTGCCGTCAACACTGCAACACTTACTTCATGGCTATTAAGAAAGCCAAATCCTCACAGTTGAAGGAATTCTTAGCCAATGTCAACACCAAGTCAGTGTCGACAGCTAGACGACTCACTTGCGGCCGCTAACCTGAAAGCTTCTCTGCCTTCCCTAACGCCAACACACCTGAGGAAATCAACTCCTCCCTGCTCATCCACTTCTTTCCACCCAAACACTCCCTACCCACTCCCTCATTCTTTCGGAATAACAACGACGCCACCCCTGTCCTCAACAAAGATATCTCCAGCGCCCTTAGCATTTCCTCCAATACTTCAGCTCCAGGACCTGACCAGGTCCCTTATGGGATCTGGAAGAAGGTTCACACTATCAACCCCTTCATCCTACGACT
The DNA here is from genome assembly GCA_003316355.1 of Tuber calosporum. NCBI lineage: Eukaryota > Fungi > Ascomycota > Pezizomycetes > Pezizales > Tuberaceae > Tuber > Tuber calosporum. The sequence goes on from QFET01004256.1 coordinate 12,938, forward strand.
ACTCCTAGGCCCCCTCCTCCTCCTCGCATACCACCCATTGCCCCTCAAAAGAGGAACTGGTATCATTCTCCCCAAACCTGGAAAGACTGACTTCTCTTGCCCTGCCTCCTTCTGTATCATTGTTCTCCTAGAGACGGTCTCCAAACTCCTGGGAAGGGTAATGGCTTCCCGCCTCACCCCCATAGCCAGATCAGCTGTCTTGGTCAACTCTACCCAGTGCGGTTCTCTCCCTTGCCTCAGCACCTTATACGCCTATACTGCCCCCAACCAAGAGGTTGCTCCTGACAACAACCGAATAAGAAAGTTTCTTCCCTTTTCGTCGACATTAGCGTGGGTTTCGATAACATATCCGCAGCCTCCCTTCCTTAACTCCTCCGCTCAAAAGGCATCCCTAGATACACAACCTCCTGGGTCCGTTCTTTACTCACTGACCGTCATTGCCGCCTCCTCTTTCATTGGGTACTTGCAATATTCTCGCCTGTTACAGTTGGAACTCGCGAAGGATCCCCTATTTCACCTCTTTTATTTGTGATTTACATTTTACGATTGCATTTTTCCATACCCGAAGGGGTTATATTTTCCTATGTTGATGATTTTTCTGTGTCTGTTTCTTCTGTCTCTTACAGAAGAAACATTCAGTTACTTTAACAGGTTTTTTCTTTAATTACTTACAGGGCAGCCAAGCTGGAGGTATCTTTCTCAGTCCCCAAAACTTAGCTCATCCATTGGCGCACACCTAAGGATCGCTCTGCTATCTCCTCCTCCCCCATAGGCCTTACAGGGTCCCTATTGTCACCTTCCTCATCAGGACGCTGGCTAGGCTATTGGTTCACGCCCACTAAGGAAACTACTACCCTCTTTATCAAAAGCATTGCCTTTGCCCAGGCAGCCTTCTCTATCATCAAACAACTCTCACCACCTGGACTAGGCCTTTCTACTTACATGTCACACCGGCTGTCGGCTGGCCTAGTCCTCCAAATCCTCACCTATGGGTCAGACCTGTTCTCCCCCACTCAACTCACCCTTAACAAGATGCCAACTCTTTGGAACAGAGAACTTCATTTGATCACCAACTGCTACTCCTCCACCTCCATCTCTATACTAAACTGCGAAGCCTGTCTGGCTCCTATCTCCTCCTTCCTCCCGCACAAGCGGCGCATGGCGGCCCTCGGTCTTGCCTGCTCCTCACCCTTTATTAACCCTGCTACTGCCAGGCTTCGACCTTCCTTTGCAATTTCAAACATCTCTACGTCTGGAATCAACTCCCGTCGTTCACTCCGGGGCCTCAAACAAAACTACATAATGCTCCCAGAGAACAGGTACAAACCGCCTCTCCTGCCTAGGCGCCACCTCCCGATTGACGCACTTTGTCACACTGTTATCCCCTTGATTCCCATGGTCGAAACCTTCCCTTTGGCCTCCCCTCACCTGCTTCCAGCGGAGATTCTACCCCAACTCCTAACAACCAGAAGCTCTCGCTTCCACAAGAATGCCTGTAAGGCCCTCCTTCTTCAGGACTGGACACTTCAAGCACCTCCTCCCCACTACTACCGCTACGCACCACTGCTGTCCCCATACCCCTTTATGGGGTTGGATAAGTTTGCTGCTAGAAGAATTCACCAAATGGGGTCTAGTAGAAGCTACTTGGGTCCCCATACATGCTGGGACGACCCTGATCCCCTCCTCCTCTGTCCCTACTGCGAAGAGGAGGAGGAGACCATGGTACATGGAATCTTCCATTGTTCCGCCAAGGCCTCCATACACCTCTACCACCTCCCTGGCATGGGCAGTCTCGGCCCTGGCTCCCCTGTCTAGTTCTCAGTTGTCCTTCTACAGGCCTTTCGCGCCTACATTTTCGAATCTGCAACTGGATTCCCCACATCTATGCCGGCCGCTAGGTTACGCTTTTCCTGGGGCAGCTTGGCTGTCCTCCTATATTGACTTTTATTCCCTCATGTTGTTATGAATTTCCTTACCTTGTTTAGCATTTTGTTATTTTCTTTCCTTACTTGATTAGCCTCCATTGTAGGAGCTGTGACGGTACCATTATGATTGGGAGATAGGATTTTGATATTTCTTTTGTTTGTTTGATTGAGATTAAAGTTTCACTTTTTTTCGTTTTTGTCATAGCTAGCGCTGCATGCCGGTTCCTGTACGTCAACAGAGTATATATGAATTAAATAAATAAATAAAGAAAATTGTTTGAAGTATACAATATGGGTTAGAAATGTTGATTGTTAGTGCTTGATCTGACATTGCTTCAAACAATATAGGTTCTGCTGTGCTAGCCTGATACACCAATGTATAATAGTGTTGAAAACCTATTTTCTACTTGTGAAAATCTATTAGTTTTTTGCATTAAGATTTATATTTATTTCTCTAATTGTTGAATATGTAGTGAAGTTCTCCAATTCTTGAATCTGTAGTCAACTTTTAATTGAGTTTATTCCATAATTCTTGAACTATTGTTAACTTTTTTAATTTTGCTTCAATTATGTGTAACTTGATTTCATTTTGAAACCCTTTTTATCTATACTGCTATTTTTCTGTTGCACTTTATTTTTTATTTTATAATATATATAATATCATATATAAAATATACATAGAGATTAATTTAATATATATAAAGTATTTTGTATTATTTAATACATATTATCTGTTCTCTAGATGTATCACATATGTATCCCTTAACTTAATTTAACCCAATTGGGGTTTATCCTATTTTAACCACAATTACTTTCTTATTTTTATTTTTATTTTTATTTTTATTTTTATTTTTTATTTTTATTTTTAATTTTTAATTTTTTACTTTTACTTTTTTCATTTTATTTTATGCAATTAATATATATATATATATATTAATTGCAGTAATTGTTTTTATTTTTGTATGCATCGATTATGTTGTATAATTTTATTTATACAGCAATTGGTGAATGCAGCAAGCCAGCAGGTAGGAGAATGGTGCAGGAATGCTGTGAAAAGGGATTGGAGAAGACCCTTTTTATAGAAATGCCAAACTATGCCAAGGCGTAGATGTGCTGAAATATTCTATGGGGTGCACAATACAGTACTGGTACAGCACAGTCACGGATATCAGTTGCAGTGGCTGGTGCTACAATGTGTGGCTGGATCCAAGAAAGAAAAAAAGAGAAAAAAACCTCGGCAGAAGATTGCGCTCAAAAATACCCACCCCTGTACACCCCATCACAACTCTAAAGAGATTCACGCGCAGCCTCCAAAACGAGTTGGTGTGGCTTGCTCCGCTTCCTGGTGACTGTATGATTGCGCGTTTTTGATCTGATACTCAGTGCGCCTCGGCCGACTATCCGGTACATAGTAGAAAGACCTCTTGACTTATAGCAATGATGTGGTAAAGAATTCGCCAATATCTTCACCCCCTTCACATGCTTTATACATATGGAGTCTCGCACTTATTTGGCCAAGTAAGGGATGCTGAAGCCCGCCTCGCTCGTTTAGATCAAACAGCCGTTGGGCTAAATCCTGAAGATTGGTATTGTCATCGATACCGGTCAGGAGACATTGCTCTTTTCATTCTCTTTATCATCCTCTGTTCTAACTGGAGGTTCACTAACGGAATTGCCAGAGGCGGCTCCACTATTAGGCTTCACGTTCTTCTCAGTAGAAGAGATCACGATAACAACACGTGTCTCGCCATTGGTATGTAAGAGCCATAACTGAGCGTCTTGCATCAATTCCTCTAGAGACTCTGCCCAAATGGCTTCACATACGACTGTTGGAAACACCCCATCGCGTAGACGAAAGTAGGCATCAGGCAGCTTCAGTGTTCCCAACCGTCCCGTCCGGACGCCCGGGCCCTGGCGTCCTATAGTCCCGTCCGTCCCCGGCAGGGTGAATAAGGACGGCCGGGCACGGCGTCCGTCCTTGATGAAGATCGCAGTCCTGTACGTGACGGCCGGGCCCTCCAGTGTTTTTTGGCAAATGGTAACTTCCGGTTGGGCCCAGCCATCTTTGGAATTGACGGGCGTCACCGGAAGGGCCCGCCGTCCTTGGTAAGGACGGGTGTCCCCTGTAGAGTGCAGCTGCCACTAACAGGCCTCCGCCATTCCCATCAGAGCTTTGTCTTCATACGTATCGCCGCCTTCATCATTTATTGGCCGAGTTGTAGCTCTACCACTCCACTTGATACATGATAGTAGAATCAAAATGTTTCGCTTCTCCATAATACAGACAGCATGCTCATGAGATTCAAAAATGAAACATAAACCAAGACACCTATAGGGCCCGGGCGTCCGTCCCGGGCAAAGGCCTCACACATGGCGTCCGTCCAGTCCTAGGCGAAAGACGGACTGACTGTATGCTTAGGAACACTGCATATAGGTAATGGACTATACCACATAATAGTACCATAGCCAATAAAGACCATCGCCCTAGCTTGTGACTGCCCGAACCTTTGATCGAGGAAAGCACGAACTGCATCGATAAAATAGATTTGTAGTGAATTGTGTATCGGTAGTGCCATGCACTTGATTTGAAAGTATTCAGAAAGAAAATTGTATTCATAGGGTATGTCGTCTCTCGAAAAAAAAAAATTTAGAGTGCCGGTTCACCCACTTTGCCAATGCTTGGTTTGAAATCTTTCCGATCCTCAAGGTTCCTTCATTTTCTCCTAGTTGCTCCGAGATTTGCTTTGGTCCGAAATCTGTTATCCATGCTGGTAATTCCATGGTGTTGGTAGGCTTGGTTCGGTGGGGAGGGAGCAGTTGGTTCAGGTTGGTATCTATCAAAGATCTGGTGATGGAACTGTCGTTTTCTGGGCGGGCATTGATGCGGGTTATGATGGCCTTGGGTGGAGCTGCAGGGGTAGGGGTTTTAGGTCTAGACCTTTTTCTGGGTGATCTGTTGGCAGGCATGTGAGGACCCTGATCACATGTAACACCTGGGGTGAGGATAGGACTGCTAAACCCACCCCGAACGGAAACCACCCCCCACTCCTTGGAACCAGAATAATTCCCACACCACACACTCTTGGTGTAATCAGGGCGAGGTGAGAAGGAGTGGACGAGTGGGAAGGAGGTGATGCGGGGGGGAGGATGTGTTTCGGGGGGAAGGAGGTGATGTTGGGGTGAAGAGGGAGAGGGAGAGGAGGAAGAAATGGTAAAATACGAAGAATATAGCCACGGGTTCCTGGACAGGAATCCCACTTCCCCTCAGACTTGCCTAAGCTCTAACCAAGTTCGAAACCGGATTTATTATGTCTGCAATAACAAAATCTCTACCATCACTTTCACCACCCTAGCTACCAGGGGCACTATGTTAATTTTAACCCTTCTTATCCATGTGACCGCCCAACGACCTCACCACCAGTACCCACATCTAGCATATCCCTTCGTTTGATTACGAATTTCACAACTTTTTAGCGTGAAATCGGCATTGTGATTGGCAAAAACTAGACTCTGTAAAGTAAGCATATGATATCAACCCTAAGGGAAATGAGCACTAGGCTGGGTCACAATGATTTTAAAATGTAGGAGGGTAGAAGAGGGTTGCAAGGAAGGTAATTGTAACTGACTTCACTGATAGAGATATCAGTGTTGGAGTTTGACGATCACATTTGGGAAAAAATGGCTGAACCAGAAGCACTTTATGACAGTGAAGTAGGAGAAGCCCAATTTGCTCGATTGGAGGAGTATATTGAAACTGCGAGAGCTGACCATGAGGAGCCAGAGCGAGAAGTTGCAGTGTATGGAGACAGGCACAGAGAAGACCAACCGCAACATCAATCTCGTATTGCTACTACACAACTGCTCACAACTCTACTCCCAGTGCCTGAATTTGAACCCTTAGTTTAGTGATGGCATAATCAAGTAGTATGCTATCCACCAGAGTTTAATATTGATGGCGGCAAATTAAATATTTTCAGCTGTTTTTCGACGAAGGTATAATTGAACAGCTGGTTGAGAATACAACCCACTATGCTTCCTTCAAAGGTGCTGGAAATGCTGGATCAAGTCCATGGAAATCCACGTCCCCAGCTGAGTTGAAAATCTTCTTTGGGATTATCATCTATTTGGGAGCCTTTCCATCCGCTCAGGTTTCTGACTATTGGAACCATGACAATATGATCCCATACCATCGAATTGGAATATATCTCTTGCAAAATCGCTTCAAGCCATAGAACAGATATTTCCATATCTCTCCCCCTTACCAGTCCCTTCCACGAGCCCAATGGTATCAAAAATTTCAGCCATTAGCCAGCCATTTGGCTGCAATATAACAATCGTTATTGATACCTGCAAGTGAGGTAGCAGTTAACAAAATGATGGCTCAGTTTACTGGAAGATTAGTTCACACTACTCTCATTATAGGAAAACCAATTCGTCAAGGCTATAAGGTGTTGGCCTTATCCAATCATAGTTATACCTATTCATTTCTGTTTACTGGGCATACAGAATATTTCGCAGAGTTAAATTCCGATATTTATTCAGGCCCTCTCAAACTTAGCCCTACCTTGCAAGGTGTTTATCAGCTCGCCTGTACACTGCCCTTTAAGAAATTATTTTTAGCTATTTATATTGATAACTACTTTGCCAATATCCTTCTCTTGAAGGCACTTCGTTATCAATGTATTGGGGCATCAGGTACTACTGGTCCAACCTCAGCAGAGTATCTAAATGAATTTAAATTCGGTAAAAAAAAATCTACCATTCTACTGATTACTATTAGTTGAATTATACATCGTGAAGTGTTGATCTGCTTATGTCAAGATAATAATCTTGTTCAGTTTATGAGCACTGTTCACACTATTAGTCCAATGCCAGACAACTACCCCTAGAAGCAGCGCAGTCATCCATGTATCACGAACTCAAACTGTCAAAATATCGTTCATCTTTTCCCCCGAGAAACCATACGCTACCCTTCCCTCTTCCCCTATTGCGATCGAATACAATAACTATATGAACACTGTTGATTTGGCTAATCAATACCGAAGCTACTATGCTACACAACTTCAAGTTAGTTTGGATACCTCTATTTTTCTGGCTTTTAGATACCAGTGTGATCAACGCTTGGACTTGTGCGAAGACCTCAACCTCCCATACAACCAAACAGCTCAATCTTCAAAATCATTACAACTTTCCAATATAGTTAGCTCAGGCCTTGACTTTTTCTACTTTTCAAAACCTGAATCCAGGTCGTGCAGTTGAGCTCCAATCTCTAGTTTCTTCTTCCCCTATTCCATCTGCTAAAGGTCGGTATTGCACAGGAACTATACCCTTTGCCAATCACCACTTGAGTCGCCGGAGAGGTATTTATTATGTGACACCTTCAAGTTTCACCAAAAGCTCAAAAACCTCAACTACATAGCTGCAAGTTCCCTATTTGCATTTACTAATACGTGAAATACGAGAGTTTTTCTTAGGATATGTGACAAAACATGCACAGCTTCTGCAATCTAGAACCCTTCCAGGAAAGCATACTCTGATTGAGGGTGAGGGAGGATAGCAGTTGCCTTGAATCTTTTGTTGATCTGTAATGCATGGTGGAAATATTTCTGAAACTGTACGTGAGAAGCTGTAAGCATGGGAAAAGAATAAGGATTTCCCATCTTTCTTATGCTTACAAAGTAAAGTCCCTCTTAGCAAGGACTATTATTTTACTTTATATCAGGAAAGCTAGTTTATGGTTCCAGGGCGGGTTAGTTCTGAATACTACTCAATTGTTAGTAGCAATACTTATACAAGTCCCTTACTTCAATTCAGTCAGTCAAGCTAACCGGTCTAATACACCTATCGAATTCCGATCCTTTCTAGATTGAGCAGCACTCCAGTATTTAGTTCCGGCCTAGCATGTGGGCCCCGCCCTTAGTGAAAGGGACGAGATCAAACGTATTGATGGGTACAGTTAGGGGAAAAAGGGAAAATTAGCATTTTAGGTCTTTTGAGCTAGGAGCAGTTTTAGTTTGCATAGCAACCAGGTGTATTTTGAGAAAAAGGTCAAAGCAGTTTTCAATAAATAGATTTCAACTACCCAAGCACATATGCAGCCAACAGTATTGGAATACAAAATAATAATTCCTTTAGCTTCCTGGTTAAGTCTATGTACTTGGTTTGAATTTTTCATGAAAATGATACCTTGAAATAATTATTTTAATTAATAATATACATTGAGAGAATATTATAATAGCTGAGTAAGCAGAAATATCATGGGTTTTAACTTGATTTCAGAAGTTTTCAATTATTTTGAGAACCTAGAGGGCAACCACATCTTCGTTATGCAGGATGTAACCATTAGTATTTGGACACCTCCTCCTCACCAGATATACTGTTTGGCATTACATTAGTGAACCCTGTCTGAAGTACTTTGGCATTGAGTGGTTACACATTTTTCTTTTCAGGCACTGTAGTGATTTGCATGATATTTGGTTTCGAGAAGTACTATTGATTTTGTTATTCAGTTGAAGCATAAGTAATATATTTAAGTCAGAGATCATGCCGTTTCTCAGGATTCAAACCAGAATCAGGTAGGCCAATACATTATATACTCAAAAACTGTACTAAATTAAAGCCACTTATTGGTAAATCAACTTTGGTCCACTCATCTTCTGGTAGTCTCTTAACCTCTACAATGAGTTGGTTTATCATGGCAAAGTGAGAGATATAATGTATTTGAATACCTTTTAGTGGATTTAAAAATGTTTCAAAAGCAGACTTGCGATCCTAAAAGAAGGTCTTTTGCAGATTGTTGAAACATCATACTATCATGATTTGGCCTGTTTTATCAATAGTATCAACTGGCTTTGCATACATCTCCACTGTCCAAACCTCATGTCTGTTAGCTTTTTGCTTTACAGTTCTGAACCCATGATTTGCACTATTCCTGGTATATTCTTTATATGAAAATCCAAGACAAATTCCTGGTTATCTTGAGTTACAGCAAGCCAACAAAGGTACTACAACATTGTCTTGTCCTTGTTCTCCCCACCAGAATGATCTCCACAAAGGTGAACCTTTGGTATAAGCTTAGGAATGTCTGACAGGAAATAAAGCATTATGGAAACTGCATGGTTAGAGCCTTTGCTTGTTTTGCTTCGGTGAACATGGTATGACAATGCTATTCTATTGCATCATCAATTATACCCAAAGCCTATTCCTAGAATGATAACTAATAGTACTATTAGGATAGTGTTACGGGATAGCCAATTTGGTACTGTTGAATTGACTAGGTTATCCTCGTATCGAGAAAATCGGAGAACTGTCATGAAAGCTCGGTAAAAGTAGGACAAAGGATAAAAGGGTTCTCGAAGGCTTTATTACTTGTTATATGGTTAAGGTCTCTTCTCCGTTGCTTGATGAACCCTTAACTGTGGTTTTTTTATATTTTTTTGATTATCTCATATATTCGCTGTTAAAGTACAGGAACTTGCGTGAAGCACTAGCTATGGCTCAAACGAAAAGTTAATTCCAAACGTGCAAAACAAAAGAAATAACCGCACAAGTTGTCCCCTGGTGATAACCATACCATGACCGCGCCTAACAATGGCGACTAATTCAAAAAGTATAGAATAAAATGATATCCAAAGAAATCATAACCGAATCGAAAGAGATAGCAGGAAAGTCAAACCACTTAGTCTGAGCCATAGTCGGAGGTGGAGAAGGCAGTGGTGGAAAAGGCCGCTGGCATAGTAGTTGGGAAGTTCGTGCGAGTAGTGCAGATGTATGAGGCAAGACCAGGGATCATGTCCAGGTAGGCCCAAGGTGGAGAGCCATAGTCCTTCGATGACAGCTTCGGAGGATAAAGCTGGCGTTCTCGGAACTGGGAGGGGCAGTGGAGAATTGCATGCTCAAAGGTTTCATCCTCTGAGTCACAGGAAGGGCAGGTGAGAGAGTGAGTGGCATCGTTCCAGGAGGGTTGCGCGGCAAGATAGCTCTTGCCAGCGCGCATTTGGTGAATTCGCCCTGCAGAAAAGCGTTCGAGGCCCATAAAGGCATGTCGGCGTAGGGACAGCTTGTACTGGTTGTAAGGAGGGGGCGGGGACAGGAGTGCCTAATCAGTGTCGAGGTCCTTTCTGAACTCTTCCTTCATCAATTTGTAGGAGACAGCAGCTAGGATCGGGGGAGGGGGGGCAAAGACAGTGCCAGGTAGGAGATGGGAGAATATCTGAGGGAGTTTGAAGCCGTACGGTGCCACCTTGACCAAGAGATAGCACATTCCATCGATTGGGAGGTGAGAGCGGACGGCGGGTATGGGCCTTGGTTGGTTCCAACGGAGGCGGATGTAATTTGCCGTAAGGCCACATAGGAGGTGGTGGGAGGAGTCCCATGCCCTAAAGTTGATGAATTATGGAAAGGATGGAGGCAGTCGGGCTGCGGCTGGGTTGATCTCGGGGGGGGAGCATGCCAGCCGTAGTGCAGCCATCCTGCGGCGATAAGGGAGGAGCGAGTTTAGAGGGGGGAGGGAAGCCTCACAGGGAACGATGGATACTGGAGTCAATGAGAAGCAGTTGGTGACCCATCGTTGGACTTTGCTCCAAAACACCTCCATCTTCCCAATCATCGCAGCATTGGGGATGAGGAGGTCAGCTCCGTAAGTGAGGATCGGTAGCAGCAGGCCAATGGCCAGTCTGCTGTACATGTAGGGGACTATGCCTATGCCAGGAGGTGAGAGTTACCTGATGAGACTGAAGGCCCCTTGAGCGAGGGCTAGCCTCTTGAGGAAGTGGGTAGAGGTTTCCATCGAGTGTGAGAACCAGTATCCTAGCCATTGGACTATGGAAGAAGTGTGGAAAAAACTCCAATTGAGAGAGACAGGAGCCAGTGAGGGGGGAGAGCGATCCCTTGGAGTTTGCCAGTCGATGAGTTCGGTTTTTGGAAAGGAGAAGGAGACTCCAAGTTGGGTGGCCTTTACACAGAGGCCGGGGTTGAAGAGTTGAAGTAGCTGTGTGTTCCTCAGGTATGACCCAGACCCAACAGTGACAGTAAAATCATCAACATAGGAAAACATAATCCCCTTTGGGATAGACTGGTGCAGGGAGGATACATAAATCAAAAATAACAAAGGAGAGATAGGAGAGCCCTGGGGGGCACCCACTTGAACAGGTAAGGTAATATTAGGGGAGCCTTGAAAAATCAGGCGGCATTTGCAGTCAGTCAAAAAGGAACGAACCCAAGAAACTATATAAGGAGATAAAACTTCAGCACGAAGTAGGGAAGATAAACAAGTAGAGTAAATATTATCAAAGGATCGCTTGATGTCAAGGAAGAGGGTAGAGGTCTTGAGGGCAGCGCGTTGCAGTAGGCGGACTTCGTGTGTGAGGGCAGCATATCCGTCAAAGGTGCAGAAGCCAGGAAGCGAGCCGCATCGGTTAGGGTGGATGTGGCCTACAGTGCGGGCCATTAGCAAAAGGCGGGTTGCCATTATCCTTTCCAGAATCTAGGAGATAGTTTCTAGGAGGACAATGACCCGAAAGGAGAAGTGGGAGTTGTAATCAGATTTGCAGGGCTTGGAGAGGACAATGCCATTGGCTTTTATTAATGGAGGAGGGGTGGAAACCATAGGTAAGCAGGGGACCTAGGAGGGAGGTGAGAAAGGTGGGGTTGATATTGTTGATCCTCTTCCATATACTATAGGGGATCAGGTCGGGCCCAGGGGCTGAGGTGTTGGAGGATTTGCGAAGGGCTAGGTAGACTTCCTGTTTCTGAAGTGGCAGGAACTCCGCGAACGGTCGAAGGATGGATGGTGAGGGTTGGGGGTCTTTTGGAGGAAAAAAATGATGCCTGAGGGAGGTGTTGACTTCGACAGGTGTCGTGGTATTGGGAAAGGAGAGGCACTGGTCTGGGAGGCACCCGCTTGCGATCCAGCTGGCAGCCCATACCGATTTGGAGTCCAAGGAGGCAGGAAGGAGTACCTGTATGATGCTTTAGAATTTTAAGAGGCCTTGATATACGCAAGGCAGGAGGCACGGGGGCTGTCGGAGAGGTTGGTGGAGGGGGACATGCGTGATATTCTTGCTCTCTGTTGAAAGCTTGGCGCAGCTGTGATAGCTCAGCTGTCCACCATGGCTTTGACCTGTAGCAAGGACGTTTGTTTGGTGTGTGCTGGGCTAGGAGGCAGGTGATGGTGCGCAGGTTGCGATCAAACCAAGCACTAAGTAAGGTTGAGGTAGGAAGCGGGGGAGGAGGTGGGACTGCTAGATCCGGATGAGAGGGGAGAGTGTGTGCCAATCCGTTTTGGTCCAGGTAGGAGTGGGGTCAGACTGTCGTAGGAAAGGCGTGGAAAGGGCTATTGAGATTGGGAATTGGTCAGAACCAGTCAGTGGGAGTGTGACACCCCATGAGCTAACACAGGGGTCAAGGGAGGGATTGGCAAAGTCAAGATCTAAGACTCCAGGTCTGGATGTGCCATCGAAGGGGAACCTAGTAAATACACCCGGTGTGTTTAAACGTGAGTAGCCTAGCTCCGAGGCCAGGTTAAAGTATGGGGAAGAAAGGTTCAACTCAGTATCATAAAGGACCCTTAGAGGGTCGGAAAGAGGATGATGGAGGTTCAGATCCCCAACCAGTGAAGTAGGGAAAGTGTGTTCCTTGAACATAGAAGGTGGGGTGATTGTGCGGGTGTGGAATGAGCGCCCGCTGGTGGAGTAAGCATTGTAAACGCGAAAAACTCGATGAGCTGAATTAAAAAGGCCTGTGGGGGAGTGATCATCAATTGCCATAAAGTCCAGCCAGTCGAAGAAGACAGGTAGCAGTGCAAAAACTTGCATGAAATCAAGGAGAGCATAAACGGCCACCCTAGGGTTGTCACCCCTTAGTAGTAGGTGTGGAAAAAGATTTATAAGAGGAAAATATTGGTAGTCTCCCTTTGAAGACCAGAGAATCCTGGAGGGCGACCAGGTGTTGAGGCATGGGCATAGCCTTAAGGGTATTGAATAGGGACAGAAACACATTCCAGCTCCCAAGGTAGTTGTGTTGAATGAGGGTAAGGGTAGTGCCTGGCAGCTGCGTCATGGAGGGGGGGTCCAGTGTGGGACTCATTGGCGAGGAAAGCCCGATAGGCCATGCAGAAGCGGAGAACGGGAGAGCCAGGTGGGGACTGGTGCAACGGATTCGGGGCGAGGGTCAGCTGGAGCGCCAGTTGGTGGGACTGGCTGTCTGGGGGTTGTAAGATCAATGGTGGCAGTGGTAGGGAAGGGAGTCCTTGGTGGGTCGGGTAGAGAGGGTGCATCCTGGTCCATGACATCATCAGGACCTTGTACACCTTCAGGCTCAAAGGGGGCGTATTCATCAGAGGGTGGG